>JAOTRH010486877.1:0-58609 GCA_034768845.1 Heliamphora exappendiculata
CATATTTTTTGAAAAATAATAATTTATTTTGATTAAATATTTTTCTATTTAATTAATTCAAAATTCAGAATTAATTCCCATGTTTTTTCTAAGATATCTGACTTTTTTAAAAAAATATCTTTAAACGTGATATTTTATAAAAAATAAAATATCTTAAAAAATTCATTTAATTAAAATTATTTTTAAAAAATTAGTTTTATTTTTTATTACAAACTATTTTAATTAAAACAGAATATTTAAATTAATTAAATTAACAGGATAAAACCAATATATATATCATTCATGCAATAAAAAAAATTAAATACAAAATATAATAAAAAATACTTCGATTTTATGATCCATCTAAAACTCTAAATCTCATGTTTTGAAGATAAGCTGCAATAGTTCAATCTGTATCAACTTTCTATATCCCGATTGCATCAAAATTTTTTGATACGCAGTGATATACAAATATAACACTGACCCGATCCTTATCTAAAAAAAACTGACCCACGGCAGTCGCCGCCACTCGCCAGCACCCCAGGTGCTACTGAAACATATTGCTGCGGTTTGTTTTTGTGGTGCTGCCGTTGGTTGATTGGAATTGAAATTGCTTCCACAAAAAAAAAATTATGTGCCGCCACTGGTTTTTCGAAAAAAATAGCGCCGCTTCATGCTTCTGGAATTCCTGAGTTTGGAGAATAGTGGCGCCGCTGTTTTGTTTGGGCGCTGCAACTATTGGGAACCGCTGCTTCTTTTTTTGCTGCATGGAAATCAGGCGCTCTTTGTTTGGAAAAACAACTTTTTCCTTCTTTGACTTGGAAATCCGAAACTGTTTGGGATTATTTGGGATGCTGCTTACTGCTGCTTAATGAAACAGCTTGGGATCGTAGCACAAGGCTGCGTTTGGTGCAGTTTTTTGAAAAAAAAAAACTACTGCCAGGGAAACGAATCGGCGGCTAGTTTGGACTTCTCTTGCGTTTGGATGAACAATACCGAAATAGTGTTGAATTCCAAACTGTTGCTTCTGTTTTTCTTGTTTCTTTCCCTCTATTTTTTTATTTTATTTTGATAACAAAAAATAAAAAAAAAACTAAAAATTGAAAAATAATTTTTTACATTTATCCTATACCTCCGTAGAGTTCACAATCATTCTACCACGATCAACCCTCGTGGTTATAAAAAAAATAAATTAAATCATCATCAACGCATTCAATCAAACATGAAAATAAATGATGATCATAAAATCGGGATTTAAAACGCCTGTAAAACAAAGTTAGCAACAGTTCTAAATCTACCCGGCACTGATAAACTGTAAACGAAAAATAAAATGGCTTTGATACCAATTGTTGAAGGCAAGACTGTCAAGATCATTGTTTTTGTAAACGATTTTCAGTAAAAAATTAACTAGACGGGCAAACGCCGAAACGGGCTTTAGATAAAACTTTTGACGTCGAACGATCAAAATAATGCCCGTGCAATCAAAGTTAATTTAGAAGAATATCTTTTGTCGATCTATTCTTCAACTACGATTTGATTCCGAGTTGAAGCACTAGTCAGATCTTTTACCGTATTCGCTTACATGATCCTCGAACGTAGTGTGGGCTACGGACTATCGAGAACCCGTACCGACAGAACCTAAATATATTTAGTCTTGAAAGACAAAATATGATATATCAATGATATCAAACTGGTTCAACTTACTCGCATATATATAGGGCTACAGTAGGGACCTGGAGAGTAATTATGAGTAAAACTTCCAGTGAAATACAGACACCTATGAGCAGTTTCTGCAATTATGGAAAGACGAAGCAATTTTTACAATTTTCATAAAATAGTAAATTACAGTTCACACCACTAAAGAACTATAATTGCACTATGACCCATAATTTCAAGACCTTCTTGCATTGAGCTCCTATTATTAAATGCTTACTATTTCTCCCCACGTTAAGATTCTCGATACCCGCCAATTAAATTTAATTACTGACAATTTAATTTAATCGACATCTTGATATTCTTTAAGTTCTTTCGCTTAACTTATTTGACCGCCAGATAATCAAATCCACCTGCAGGGTTTGGCCCGGTCAAAACTTATAAGCATCCTTAAGGGGGTATCATCAATCCCGATATATCGGGACGTGGATTCCGTCAATAATTAATATTTATCATATAAATAATACTTTCATCTAACTCACCGAGAATATAGACCCATATAAGATTGCATCTTCTAATGAATTAAAATAACGAATATTAAATATATGCAAATAAATAATTATTTCAGGATTAAGAGGATAAGCACTATTCATAATAATCTTGATGTGTGAATTAATTTATATAGTGAGTATAAAATTAATTACCCAAAATATCCCGTTCAATACACATAAAGTGTACTAGCACAGAGAGTCGGAACAATAGATGACGCTATTATCGGTTCCCCGTAACCAAGACAAGCCTACTAAAACTCTGTAGTACAATCGTACCGATGGTATGTCCATTTCCATCTAAACTGTGAACATAAAACTTATATTCTGCAAGAGCCTAAAATCTGATCTTCTGTATACAAGCCGTACTTTATACACCAGATTAAATACTATACAGAATATCGGACATCCATGCATAACATTAAAGAAATGATACACATATATTACTCATAAAAATTCTCATAAAATAAAAAATTAATTTTATTAAAATAAAATTAAATAGTAAAAATATGGTTTTCAGTATACCAATCCTAACATCTACCACTTGGGAAAAGGCCTCATTGAATATAAGGGTCCAAGATTTTTTCTTCATAGCCTAGGAGCTCCCTCTCCCTTTCCAATGTAGGATACTAGGATATCACACAAGAGATTTGAAGAAAAGTAGGGACGTGTTTTTCGTAGGATCGTCTTGAAATTGTAAAGGTTTTGAATACACCCGTAAACATTCTACTTTAGTAGAAATTCTCAAGGGGAGTCTTGGATAGTGGATGTAGACTTAGAAAAAGAAAAATCACTATAAATCTCGGTGTCTAGTTCAATTTTTTTATCCCTAATCTCTTTAAAATTCGCATTACTTTATTCTTCGATTATACTTGCTATAATTGTTTGTGATATTAAAAGGTTTTCAAAAAGGTTTTTAAAATTATTATTATCGTTTTAAAATCCAATTCACCCCCTCTTGGGTTGCCTAGAACTAACATCTAGAAATAATAATCAAGTTGCATAACCTTAGGATCATAGTTAGATTTTTGTTTCATTGTTTGCTTTTTTTTTTTATCTCTCTTTAACCTCCTATTCTTTATATATTACCTTCAAAAATTTTATAATCAGAACCAATATTAATAAAGTAAAGGCCAATCTCACAGTTAGGCAAAAAGGGTGCTTAACACCTTCCCTTTTCGTACCCTAGCCCCCGAACCCTATTTTTCTCTGGTTACATTTTTTTAAAAACACCTACAGCCTTCTTTTATTTTTCTTGATTTTTCTCAAAAATCAAGTGGCGACTCCAATTTTCAAAGAGGATTTATTTTTTTTTTAGAAAAAAGAACATTTTTTTGAAAATAATAGATGTTCGGTGCATCCCTCATGTGCTCCCATCAAAGCATCTGCAGCTTTTTTATCTTTTCGATCTGCCATTGAGGGTGAGTTATTTTGAGTCTAGTCTCGGTTAACGAGTCTTCTGGTTTACGTGAGCCATTTCAGTTTAGTGACCTGAGATAATAGCGCCAAGAAAAGAAGAACCTATACACAGTTGGGCCCGATCTCCAATGGGAAGACTCTGACGTACTAGCTAGTTGAGATTGCTGATGGTAGACCCAGAGTTGACTATAGCTGATATGATGAAGGCAATTCTGGAATTGCAACGGACTATTGACGGAGTTAGTACTGCTGTAACGAATCAGGCCAGGGTCTAAACTTAGTGTTAGGCTCAGATCTAAGCTTACAGACCTTAATGCGGTTGTTCCGAATGACCGTAAGGATGGTATAGCAGATAACATTTGGAATGATAATGCGGGACTTGAGGGAGCCCAACCAGTAGTAGTCATGTAACCCGTCCGGCCGAGAATCCGAGAAATCTTAGCCACTAAGGAGTCAATCCTGTCTGATAAGGTCGATAAGTTGGAAAAGATTTTGAGGAAAGCCTAAGGAGTTGAGGACTACGTGCTAGAGGTCAAAGGACTCTATTTATTCCCTGATGCTAAGCTGCTTGAGAAGTTTAAAATGCCCAATATAGAGAAATTTGATGGGATCGAGGACCCGAAGATCCATTTGAGAATGTATGTGGGAACTTTGTCGCCGATGGGTATTAGTGACAGGTTAAAAGCTCATCTTTTTCAGCGATCTTTATTAGGAGCCACCCAGAAATGGTTGTTTCTTTAGATGCTGCAAAGACAAGAACATGGGAGGACATCACTACTGCATTTGTCAATTAGCATAACTACAACATTCAGCTCGATGTTACTACTCAGGAACTCGAAACCACTCGGTAGGAGGCCAAAGAATCCTCTATTGAGTTTCTGACCTGGTGGAGGGCTAAGGCAACTAAGATGACAAACTGACCCACTGAGAAGGAGCAAGTGAGAATTGTGGTGAAGAACTTGCTGCCACAGTTCTATAAATATTTGATCACACAACCGTTGATGACATTTGAGTAGGTTTTCGATGCTGAGGTATAGATAGAGGATGCTCTGCAGTTTGGGGATATTGAGAAGGGAGAACTGAGTCAGAAAATGGTCTGAAAACCATATGCCAGTAATCTGAATAATGCCACTAATTTTGTAAGCCGAAGTTATAAAGTAAACTTGCTGAATCATAACCCGAATTAGGCAAGACCATCTGCTCAGCCGGTTGCCCAAAATCCACCCCAAAATCAAAAGAGAACCTTCACCCAACTCACTGTGCCTTTAACATCTATCCTGAGCCGTTTGATTGAGAGGGGTCTCCTAAAGTCTTTGGAGCCAACCCCACCCCCAAATCCTTTGCCAACCAGATATAATGTGCGACCTGGTTCCATTTTCTTTTTCATATGTTTATTTGGTGCATTGGTTATTGCTTTAATCGTTATATAGGATAGCACGTTTAGAAGTGTGTTATGCATGCGGAGGTTTGGTTTTATTTCTTTGTTTGAGTTTTCACCCAGCGACGGCCGCTCGAGTGGTGACCTGTTTGCTCGAGCGGGCCTATGGCAGAGAGTTGTGTCGGTGGGGGACCGCTTGAGCGGAGCCCTATCTGCTCGAGCGGACAGCTAGGGGTGAAAATCTATAAAGACAGCTCATGTCTTGAAAATTGAACCAAAGCTTATCTTACAAGTTTCTTTTCTCTCTCTACACAAAAGAACTTCCTTCTCTCTAGCTTTTTGGTCGGTCCATGCTTGGTTTTTGGCGATCGGATAGTGGATTCTTATTTTCTATGCCAAGGGCTTTGCGTTCATCCGAACAGAATCGCATTTTGGCTACTTTGGTTTTTTTTCCAGAGTTCAAGACTTTGAGTTTTACTCACCGAGGTAGGATCCTAGACTCTCATGTCTTAAAAGGGTGCTACATGGAACTTTATGTGTTTTTACCATTTTAAAATGCATGAAAAGTTGATTTATATGCTTATTCTCTGTTTGGTTGGACAAAAAGGCTATTAAAATGTTTTTATGATTTATTTCGAAGTTGATGAACATGTATGGGTCCGTGATTTTCAAGAAGGCAGGTTTTGAAAATTGAAAAGATTATACACATGTTAACGAAATCGAATTTGGGGGTTTAGAGCTAACCCTTGGGGTTGAGCCTCGTTTTACTAATTTGTTGGTCTCTATGGTTAGGTGGATGATGTACTTATGTGGATGTGATATTTGTACATGACTGTGTGCGTGCAAACTTTATTATTCATGCATTAGTTGGGGCGAATATTGGTCCATTTGATAAAAGTCCATAAAGATGCATTGTTGGGGCATATATTGGTCCTTTGGTGAATGCCCGTAAAGATGCATTAGTCGGGGTGGATATTGGTCATATGGTGAAAGCCCGTGAAGATGCATGAATTGCATATGAATCATCGGGGGTTGTGTAAAACCATTAATGTTGGTGAGTTGTTTATGTTTTGTGAACTTAGCGTTATAGAGTTTGTGTAAAAGCTTGTGATGTGAAAAGTAACACCATTTTGAGGCACGTGAGAGAGTCAGAACATGCATATTATTCTATTAGCATGTTTTGCTTTTATTTCATGATAGCCTGTTTTCTATTGGGCTTTGGCTCACCATGTGGGATTTGAAATCTTTTTTAGGTGCTTTTGATTAAGCAGGATAAACTAGAGGAGCCGAAAGTGACAGAAGACCTTTCTTAGATTTGTGTTTTTCCCTCCTTGGATCAAATAGTGATATTTATGTTTTTTTATTGGTTTTGGAGCAGTGTATTGTAAGCTTGGTGGTGATTACATCTAGTGTATGCATGTATGAAATGTTTGTTTGAGAGAGGAACCTTGGGTTAATAGTGGTTTCATTGTTTTGGTTTGGGATTTCATGCTTTCAAAGTTTTATTTTTAAGATGGAGGTGTGATTTCTTTTTCAAAAGTATGTTTTGTCCCAAATTCTTTTCTGATTTAAACTCCTATTCAAAGATTATGTTTTTAGGTGTGTTTTTGAGGCATGAGAAGATTTTTTGGTTTTTGGCTTGAAAAATTTCTAGGGTGTCTCACTGCTTGAACGGGCCTTTGAGCGCTCAAGCGGACAGCCGCTGTGACTAAAAGTTGATTTTAGTTTTTAAAGGGGGTTTTGGTTGGAAAAACTTCGGGGTAACCCTTTTGATACAAAACAATTTATTTATGTTAATTGTTTTACAACAAAAACCTCATTTTTTGTTTCGATCTTTGACCTGTTTGTGTTTGGAAGGTTTTGGTAGATCGTGGTATCCCAAATGTTAGTTCGCGACAAAAAGATCACCCTAATATGATCATCTCATGGCTATTGAGAACGAATCAAATCATATGGTTCTATTTCTCAATCTTTTTGACTTGCTCCTACGGAACCAAGGTCGAAAAGATTGAAAAAATCGGTCATTCACAACCACTGATGAAGGATTCCTCGAAAAGTTAAGGATTAGGAATCCTTTTTAGAAATTGAATGGGCTTTTCTAGTGACCCGGGGTCGGGGCATTACAAATGATATCAGAGCTCTGGGTTCGAATACCTAAAAGCCGTGGGAAAGGGTTGCATCAAATTGTGAGGTTGATTGCGTGTGCTTGATTGTATGTGTTTAGATGTTTTGATAACATAAGCATGATAGTTTGTTGAGTATGAGGACGTTGTGTATATGTGAGCATAGTGGTTGAACCTTAGGATTGGTTAGTCTTGCCTTCGGGCGTTTGGATTAACAAACTTAAAAGCCAAGTTAGAAATGCGTTTGGACAACGTATTTTCTAGCAAGGAATCTAAGTAGGTTACCCAGATTGACGTGTCACTCTTGTCGGTTCTCTTCAGTATGTGTGATGTGTTTGCATAGTCATCTATGACTATGTGTTAGCATGTTTATGTTTATGCGACGTGCTGCATCTTATGTTCAATATTCTTTTGTGTAGAAGTGATGTCTGTGCGAAGAGGACGAGACTGTGGTCGAGGTCGTAGTTTTGGTTTAGGCCATGAGAATGTGCCAATCCCTGATGCTGAGGATGGAAATGCTCTCCAAGGATCGATAGACGCGATAGAGTTACTGCATGGGATGGTAGACTCCATTCGTTAGCTAGCTGAGACTACTAGAGGTATAGAGAGAGAACTCGAGCCGAGGGCGACAGTGGCAATGCAAGAGTTTTGGCGTCTTGATCCTCCTACATTCGTTGGGGATCCCGATCACACGGTAGCTATAGAATGGTTGGAACTTGTGACTTAGATTCCAGATACATTGCAGATAGCCGAGGAAGATTTGATGATTTCTTTTGCCGCCTTCTAACTGAGAGGTGATGCCCATGAGTGGTGGAAATATGCGAGGAATACCGTGGTGGGCATGTGGGTAGCTTTTACCAGGGTTTTTCTAGAGAAATACTTTTTAGCTTCCTCAAGGGACCAATATAGAGAGGAGTTCTATGCTCTCACTCAGGGGGTGATGAGTATTGTGCAGTACGAAGCCAGATTTACCAGTCTATCTCATTTTGCATCAGAATTGGTGGCCATAGACGAGCTACGTTCGAGGAGGTTTAAGAGAGGTTTGAGGCTTGCAATCAGGGAGCGAGTGGCAGGGTTGAGGCTGCGTGCTTTTGTAGAGTTACTAGAGTCAACAACAGTAACTGAGAACACTTTGAATGAAACTCGTGGTTCTAGAGAGGTCGGGCCACCACATAGTGGAGCAGAGGCACAGTCAGGTGAGCGCTCCAACAAGAGGCAGAGGTTCTTTAGCCCTGGTTCTCATTTATCTGGATCACGGCAGCAGGTTTCCGCACCAGCACCATCAGTGGCTTTGTTTGGGAGGTCAGAGCAGAGGGAGTTTGTTTGTAATCGGCGCAGGCAGCCTGGGCATGTGTGACGAATTTCCCACAGTTGAGGTAATCCCAGAGTTTAGTACCAGTTTAGTCGCAAGGGAGGGAGCCATTAGTTTGTTTTGGATGTGGCTAGTCCAGCCATATTCGCAAGAATTGTCCCCAGGGAGGTAGCATGCCGAGCATGGTAGGTGCACCAGTTGCTCTGTTTCCACAGGGTCAACCGGATTATAGACAGCAGCACCCAGCAGTGAAAACTTCTAGGGTGACAGACAGGGGCACCTTAGTATAGTCAGTACGACAGTCGACAATTCAGGGTTATGGTGGACAGACTAGAGTGACGCAGGGCAGAGTGTATGCCCTTATGGACCCTAGTTCTTCCAAGGCACTGGTCGTGCCTGATGATGCAGCAACTCCTTTAGTGATCAGAGGTACTTGTTTAGTGTGCAGATTTTGCGCCTGCGTGCATATTGACACGGGAACATCGCATTCCTTCATTCCATCTACTTTGGGGTTGGTGATGGACTCCTTGGGTAATACGCTATGAGTTGAGACCCCAGTCGGTGAGAATGTGGTGTTGGGACGAGTTTGCAGATCCCATGAGTTTGAGGTTGCTGACTGCTGTTTAGAGTTTGATTTCATCACTCTCGGCATGATCACGTTTGACATTATCCTAAGGATGGTTTAGCTGACCTCCTATCGTGCCTATATTGATTGTGGTCGATGGAGTTATTTTCCTGTAACCTCGTAGCGAATTTTGGGGATAAAATTCTTTTAAGAGGGGTAGAGTTATGAAACTCTGTTCTGTTTTCTTTTTTATATGTTTATTCGGTGCGTTGGTTATTGCTTTATTTGTTATATAGGGCAGCATGTTTAGATGTGTGTTATGCATACGAGGGGTTTGGTTTTGTTTCTTTGTTTGAGTTTTCACCCAGCGATAGCTGCTCGAGCGGTGACCTGTTTGCTCGAGCGGGCCAATGACAGAGAGTTGCGTCGATTGGGGACTGCTCAAGTGAAGCCCTGTCTGCTTGAGCAGACAGCCGGGTGCAAAAATCTATAAAGACAGCTCATGTCTTGAAAATTGAACCAAATCTTATCTTACAAGTTTCTTTCCTCTCTCTACACGAAAGCTCTTCCTTCTCTCTAGCTTTTTGGTCAGTCCGGGCTTGGTTTTTGACAATTGGATAGCGGATCCTTATTATCCTTGCCGAGGGCTTCACGTTCATTCGAATAGAATTGCATTTTGGCGACTTTGGGTTTTCATCAGAGTTTAAGGCTTCGAGTTTTAACTCACCGAGGTAGGATCCTAGACTCTTATGTCTTAAAAGGGTGCTACGTGGAACTTTATGTGTTTTTACCGTTTTAAAATGCATGAAAAGTTGATTTATATGCTTATTCTCTGTTTGGTTGGACAAAAAGGTTATTAAAATATTTTTATGGTTTATTTCGAAGTTCATGGACATGCATGGGGTCTGTGGTTTTCAGAAAAGACGGGTTTTGAAAATTAGAAAGATTGTGCACATGCTTACAAAATCGAATTTGGGGATTTAAAGTTAACCATTGGGGTTATGCCTCATTTTACTAATTCGTTGGTTTCCATGGTTAGGTGGATGACGTGCTTATGTGGATGTGATGTTTGTGCATGGTTGTGTGTGTGCAAAATTTGTTATTCATGCATTAGTTGGGGGGGATATTTGTCCTTTAGTGAAAGCCCATAAAGGTGCATTAGTTGGGGCAGATATTAGTCCTTCGGTGAAAGGCCGTAAAGATGCATAATGAGGGGCGAATATTGGTCCTACGGTGAACGCCCATAAAGATGCATGAATTTCGTATGAATTATCATGGGTTGTGTAAAACCATTAATGTTGGTGAGTTGTTTATATTTTGATAACTATCTAGCGTTATGGAGTTTATGTGAAAGCTTGTAATTTGATAAGTAACATTGTTTTGAGGCTCGAGAGAGAGTCGAAACATGCATATTGTTCTGTTAGCATGTTTTGCTTTTATTTCATAATAGCCTTTTTCCTTTAGGGTTCGGCTCATCGTGTGGGATTTGAAATCTTTTTCAGGTGCTTTTGATTAAGTAGGATAAAATAGAGGAGCTGAAAGTGGCGGAAGACCTTTCTTAGATTTTCTTTTTGCCCTTTTTGGATCATGTATTGATATTTATGTTTTTTTTTCTGGTTTTGGAGCAGTGTATTGTAAGCCTGGTGGCGATTACATCTAGTGTATGCATGTACAAAATGTTGGTTTGAGAGAGAAACCTTGAGTTGGTAGTGGTTTCGTTGTTCTAGTTTGGGGTTTCATGCTTTCAAAGTTTCATTTTTAAGTTGGAGGTGTAATTTCTTTTTCAAAAGTATGTTTTGTCCCAAATTCTTCGGTGATTTAAACTCATGTTCAAAGATTATGTTTTTAAGTGTGTTTTTTAGACTTCAGAAGATTTTCTGGTTTCTGGTTGAAAAATCTCTCAGGTGTATCATCGCTCGAGCGGGCCTTTGAGTGCTCGAGCGGATAGCTACTGTGACCAAAAGTTGGTTTTAGTTTTTAAAGGGGGTTTTGGTTGGAAAAGCTTCGGGGTAACCCTTTTGATACAAAATGTTTTATTTATGTTAATTGTTTTACAACAAAAACCTCAATTTTCTTTTCGATCTTTGACCCGTTTGTGTTTGGGCGGTTTTAGTGGATCGTGGTATCCCAAATGTTAGTTCGGTGGGCATTTCTGGTGACCCGGGTTCGGTGCGTTTCATATGATCCTACCCAGTACTGTGCCTTTCACCAGGGGCACGGCCATTTAACAAACAATTGCATGAGATTTCGACATGAAATTCAAGACTTGATAGATAACACGGTGATCCCTCCACCGATTGCCACTTAGAAGCCGTATGTTACCACCAACCCTCTACCGAACCATGCAAACTAGTAGCATGTGAACGCTATCGAGGGAGGATCAGAAGGTTATGATCCCACCAAGTTCATGGTTTCCGTAATAGAACCAAAGCCCTTTTGCAGATTTTCCATTCAGGCAGGAGGTGTTGTGGATTGATGATCTTATTCAGGAATTGATTGATGACGATTCTTTCAACTTACCAATTTGTATTGTCCATGAAGAGGAAATCCCTCCCCCTGTCAATGGTAATGATGAGGAAGATGAAGAAATTAGGCGACTGTGGGAAGATCTGGCCTGCTTTAAGGCATTAGATGATTTGGAAGAGGCAGGAATCGACATCAAGTGGCATGTCTCGACCGTCCCGAGCGATGATACAGCCTTGGACTGAGGGGCAGCTTGGTATGGGGAAGCCAACTCGAGTTTTGAAAAGGAAGATACAAGGAAGACAATATTAGAAAAAAGGGAGTCCTCTAAGCACTCTAAAGGAAAAGGACGTTGACAGTGAGAATGAACAAAAAGAGAATCTTCCAGTCAATACGGAGGCTGAGGAGAAAAAGGAATAGAAAGAGGAAAGTGTTCCCTAGGTGAATTTGTTGGGAACTGCAAGTCTTGCATTTGGCCCTTCTGTATACATTATTCCTCTCTATGAGCCAAGACCAAGGACACCTCTACCCGAGGGACCTAGTGTAGACACCCCAATCTAACCAAGCTGAATCTTAGGCTCCTGCCTCGAATGCGACCCGATGACGAAAGAATAAGAATCAAGCTCAAAGATCCTTCTAAGCAAGTGAAAACACAAAAACCATCAAGCAGCCCAACCCGTGACCTTCATTTCTAATGGCCACCACAATTTGATTCTCACTGCCACATTTTGATCTTGGCCGCCACTTTTCATGTAACGGCCGTGACATTTGTATTCTACCCGCAGCACTTGGCTACCATAAGGTAGCGGCCTGAACTGTAAAATACATCAAGGTTACGACCTGAACTGTTAAAAAGCATAAAGGTAACAGGTATTACTATTACCACTTTTGGGACAGGTGGCAGCACCCTAGAGGGGGTTTGCCTTACCCATTTTGCATATAAATAGGCGTCGTTTCCAAGCCAAAGAGAAGAAGAACAGTTCCATAACACCCTTACTTTGCCAAAATTCATTCTCATCTAATATCCCATACTTACCAAGTCATTTTTGTGTTTTTGCTTTCCTTGGAGGAATACCCGGAGCTCGTATTAGATCAGAGGCATCCCATCTTCATCCTGAGGGACCATTCGAGGTAGATATTCACACGAGGTAACTATAGGAACCACAACTTTTCTCTAAATTCTCATTTTCTTCCTCCGAGGGTGTCATGGGTGAGGTTTTCTTCATTTTATTGATTATTTAACATTTATTTCAATACAAGTATTGTTTATTTTAGTTTTTCTCCTTACAATAAGTGTTCTCATAACTTTTTGTTTCTATATTCGTTATTATTTTCGTTCTATTTTGGACCCACAAACACACTAAGCACATTTGAAGTCTTTGAGATTCATAAAATCTCACGACCGTGACCTTCCAATGACACGGCTGTGTGTTTTCTTAAACCAATAATAACGGCTGTGAAGAGTTTATCCTAGTCACTATCTTTTTTTTATCGAAAATAGTACCTGCCGTTAGGTTTCTATATCGAGCCGTCATTTTTAGACCTATACAAGGTATGACCATGTGGTTTATTTGCCTAGGCCGCGACATTCCTTTTAGCCACATCGTGTAGGCTGCGTGTTTACTACGAGAGCTGCCATCTTTATTTCTACGATTGTCATGGCCGTCACTTACCTTTACTATGGTTGTAAGGTTTGCTGAGGCCAGTAACATGAGATTTGTGTTTATCGTATTCTCTTATTTTTTTTAGTATCCTTTATATTTTGTTTTGAGTTATTATTTGTATATCGGATGAAGGGTGGTGGATTTGACTTAGAACCAATAGGTCATGGCCGTGGTTTATTTGCTCGCGGTTACCCTATATTTATCACAACCGCAAGTTTTGTGCCTTATTTTGTCACGGCCGCAACATGTGTTGCTATGGCCGTGTGTTTTATGCATATCCAGTAGTTTAAAATAGTATTTTAATCTTTTCTATTTTTTTCTGTATAGCATGTTTATAACATGTTAGAAACTAAAACTTTGCTGCATGTCCCTTTGGTTTTTATTTCATTTTTTTTCTGCTCATTCACATGATTTTTGCTTTGCTTTGCTCAAACTATATGTGTGGCATATCTAGAAATAATAACTAAATTACATGACCCTGAGAAGCGTAGTTAGGTTTTTCTTTGTTGTTTTCTTTTGTTTGAACTCTCTACTATTTGAAACAAAATTGCCAAGATCATTATTTTTTTAAACGCTTTTTGGTAAAAAATTAACTGTATAGGCAAATGCCAAAACGGGTTACAGATAAAACTTTTGATGTCGAACGATCAAAATTAAAACTCGTGCAACCAAAGTTAATTTAGAGGAATACCTTTTTACCGGTCGATTTTTCAACTACGATTTGATTACGAGTTGAAGCTCCCGTAAGACCTTCTACTGTATTCTCTTATGCGATTCTCGAATATAGTGTGGGTTATATTCTATCAAAAACTTGTACCGACAGAACCTGGTCAGCTTTAATCTTGAAGACAAGTTATGAATATGGTTAAGCGTAACCACATATTTATAGGGCGACAGCTGCGACTTGTGGAGTAATTATGAATCAGATTAGTGGAACACAAATACTTATCAGGCAGTTTCTGTAATTAAACAAACCTCATAGCGATTTCTGTAATTTTTATAAAATACTAAATTACAATTCACATCGCTAAAGAACTATAATTGCACTCTGACTCATAATCTCAAGACCATCTTGTAATGAGATCCTGTTATTAAATGTTTAACATTTCTCCTCACGTTAAGATTTTTAATACCCGCCAATTAAATTTAATTACTGATAATTTAATTTAATTGGCATCTTAAAATTTCTTAAGTCCTTCCGCTTAACTTATTTAACTGTTGGATAATCATTTTCATCTGTAGAGTTTGGGCCCGGTCAAAACTTATAAGTTTTCTTAAGGGGGTGTCGTCAATCCTAATCTTTCGAGATGTGGATTCCATCAATAATTAATATTTATAATATAAATAACACCGCTATCCAACTCACCAGCAATATAGACCCATATAAGATCACACCCTCTAATGAATCAAAACAACGAATATTAAATATACGCAAATCAATAATTATTTCAAGATTAAAAGTATAAGCACTATTCATAATATCATTGAGTGTGAATTAATTTATATAGTCAGTATAAAATTAATTATCCCAATGTGTTCCATTCAATACACACAAAGTGTACAAGCATAGAGAGTCAGAACAATAGACGACACTATTATCTGTTCCCCTTAACCAAGATAGGAATACTAAAAATAGTGTTTTAATCTTGAAATAGTGTTTTAATCTTTTCTGTTTTGCTCTATATAGCCTGTTTATAACATGTTAGAAACTGAAACTTTGCTGCATGTCCCTTACGTTTTTATTTGTTTATTTTCTTGCTCACTCGCATGCTTTTCATTTTTCTTTGCTCAAACTATACGTGCGGCATATCTAGAAATAATAACCAAATAGCATGACCCTGATAAGTGTAGTTAGGTTTTGCATTGTAGTTTGCTTTTGTTTGAACTCTCTCCTGTTGGAGGCAAAATATCCAAGATCATTGTTTTCGTAAACGATTTTTGGTAAAAAATTAACTGGATGGGCAAACACCAAAACGGGCTCCAGATAAAACTTTTGACGTCGAACGATCAAAATTAAAATTCGTGCAACCAAAGTTAATTTAGAAGAATACCTTTTTACCGGTCGATTCTTCAACTACGATTTGATTCCGAGTTGAAGCTCCCGTTAGACCTTCTACTGTATTCTCTTATGCGATTGTCGAATATAGTGTGGGTTATAATCTATCGAGAACTCGTATCGACAAAACCTGTTTAGTCTTGAAAATAAGTTATGAATATGGTTCAGTCTATCTGCATATTTGTAGGGCTACAGTAGAAACATGTGGAATAATTATGAATCAGACTTCTACTGGAACATAGATACGTATCCAGCGATTTCTGTAATTAAGCAAACCTCATAGCAATATCTGCAATTATGAAAACCTTGCAGTGGTATTTGCAATTTTTATAAAATACTAAATTATAATTCACACCACTAAAGAACTATAATTGCACTCTGACCCACAATTTTAAGACCATCTTGCATTGAGCTCCTGTTAATAAATGTTTAACATTTCTCCCCACATTAAGATTTTTGATACCCGTCAATTAAATTTAATTTAATCGGCAGCTTGAAATTCCTTAAGTTCTTCTGCTTAACTTATTTGACCGCTGAATAATCATTTCCATCTGCAGGGTTTGGCCTAGTCAAAACTTATAAGTTTTCTTAAGGGGGTATCGTCAATCCTAATATTTCGTGACGTGAATTTCGTCAATAATCAATATTCACTATATAAATAACACCGCTATCCAACTCACCAGGAATATAGACCCATATAAGATCGCACCCTCTAATGAATCAAAATTACAAATATTAAATATACGTAAATCAATAATTATTTTAGAATTAAGTGCATAACCACTATTCATAATAACCTTGGAATGTGAATAAATTTAAATAGTCAGTATAAAATTAATTACCTCAATATGTCGCATTCAATATACACAAAGTGTACTAGTACAGAGAGTCGGAACAATAGACGACACTATTATCTGTTCTCCTTAACCAAGATAGGCATACTAAAATTATGTGCTACAGTCGTACCGATAGTATGTCCATTTTCATCTAAATTTGTGAAAAATTAACTTATATCCTGCATGAACCTAAAATATGATATTCTGTGTGCAAGCCGTACTCTATACACTAGATTAAATACTATACAAAATAAAGGACATCCATGCATAACATTAAAAGAAAATGATATACATACATTGCTTATTAAGATTCTCATAAAATAAAAAATTAATTTTATTAAAATAAAATTAAATACTAAAACATGATTTTTAGTATACCAACTCTAATAATCTCCCACTTATACTTAAAACCATGCTGCCATACATCTGACTCTCATGCCCTCTACATGACTATCAAAAGTCTTAACCGGTAAGCTCTTTGTAAAATGATCTGCAAGGTTGTCTTCTGATGCAATCTTGATCACAACAACATCACCTTTTTGTATAATTTCTCGTATCAGCTGATACTTACGCTCAATGTGCTTTCCTTTCTTATGGTCTCTTGGCTCCTTCGAGTTTGTAACTGCTCCGCTATTGTCACAATAAAGTGTAATAGCCGACTTAACTAAATGAACCACGTCTAGATCCAATAGAAAGTTCTTGATCCAAATGGCCTCCTTGGTTGCTTCAGAAGCTGCCATGTACTCGGCTTCCATGGTGGAATCAGCAATGCAAGATTTCTTGTCACTCCTCCAACTTATAGATCCACCTCCTAAGGTAAACACAATTCTAGAGGTAGACTTGCCGGAGTCTTTGTTAGACTGAAAATCTAAGTCTTTGTACCCGAAAGATACTACACTGTCTGCATGGTAAACCAACATATAATTCCTAGTCCTTTTTAGATACTTGATTATATTCTTTACTGGAGTCTAATTCTCCTGCCCTGGGTTAGACTGATATTTGGTAACCATGCCAACGAAAAAGCAGATGTCGGATCTAGTGCAAAGCATAGCATACAAGAGATTTCCTACTACCGAAGCATAAGGAACAGCCTTTATCTTCTCTATCTCATCAGGTGTCTTAGGACACTAATCATTGGATAGAGTGATTCCATGCCTGAAAGGAAAAAACCCTTTCTTGAAATCCCGCATGGTAAAACGAGCAAGTATATCATCGATATACTTTGCTTGTGATAAGCCCAATATCTTTTGTTTTCGATCTCGCACAAGGTTGATTCCAAGGATGTGACTGGCTTCCCCCAAGTCCTTCATATTGAACTGCCCAGATAACCATACTTTAACCGTAGATAATATCCCTACATCATTTTTTATGAGAAAGATATCGTCTACATAAAGCACTAAAAAAATCACCATGCTTCTGTCACGCTTCTTGTACACACATGACTCATCTGGACTCTGATCAAAATCATAAGACTTTATGGATTGATCAAAATGAGTGTCTCAAGACCTCGATGTACTTAAGTCTATAAATGGATCTCTTAAGTTTGCACAAGATGCGCTCTTGGCCCTTTTATATGAAATCGCTTGGTTATACTATATAGATACACTCATCAAGACTTCTATCAAGGAGAGCTATCTTGACATCCATTTGTCAAATTCCATAATCGAAATGGGCAATAATGGATAAGAAAATTTGAATAGACTTATGCATGGCTACCCGCGAAAAGGTTTTCTCATAATTAATCTCTTCTTTTTGAGTAAATCATTTTGCAACAAATCTAGTTTTGAAGGTTTCAACCTTCCCATCTGCTCATCTCTTCCTCTTGTAGATCCACTTGCATCCAAAGGGTTTTATCCCTTCGGGTGGTTCTACAAGTTCCCAGACCTGATCAGAATATATAGATTTTATTTATAAATTTATAGCCCTTTGCCAAATATCTGCAGCTTTGTCTTGAAATGCTTCATTGTAGTTACATTGTTCGATATGTAGTTCTATCGGGATCTTGTCAAAAGAATCTCCCAAGAACATATATTGATCAGGTTGATGAACAACCCTCCCACTACGACAAGGCACTACATGTGTCTATGTACTAGTAGTAACATGCAAAGCAGAATCTGAACCATGTGCATCAGCACCTTATTCTTGATTTGCACATGTCTCGATAATTCTCCCACTACGATGAGGTAATGGAATATTAGTGACTTGTGGTTCCTCTTCTGTTCTATTGGTATTTTCTCTCATTTCTTCTAGAACAATATTGCTTTTGGGCCTGTAGTTCATAAAATAACCCTCTTTTAAGAATCGAGCATTGGTGCCAATAATGACCTTCTGATTCTTAGAATTATAAAATAAACCACCATTCATTCCCTTGGGATACGCCACAATAAATAGACTTCTGTCCTTAGTTCCAACTTACCCACGTTCCTTTTTAGCACATATGCTAGACACCCCCAAATTCGAATGTGTATCAGATTAGGCTTACACCCAGTCCACAATTCTGTGAGAGTAGAAGGTACTGACTTAGAAGGTACCAAGTTCAGAATGTAAGCCGTTGTCTCTAATGCGAGTCCCCAAAATGAATCGGATAAATCTGAATAACTTATCATTGACTTTACTATATCTATAAGAGTCTTATTCCTTCTTTCTTCTACACCATTCTGCTGCAGATTACCAGGTGCAGTCAACCGGGATATAATCCCTTTTGATGATAGGTAGTCTCTAAACTCTCTAAAGAGGTATTCCCCACCACGGTTGGATCGTAGTGATTAGATACTTTTATCCAAACGCTTCTCCGCCTCTTCCTTGAATTCTTTAAATTTTTTAAAGTATTCAGAATAACGGTGCATCAGGTAAATGTATCCATACCTTGAGTAGTCATCAATGAAACTGACGAAGTACTCAAAGCCACCTCTAGCCTGAATTGTCATAGAACCACATACATCAGAGTGAACAAGTTTCAACGGTTCTTTAGCCCTATTGCCTTTAGCTGAACAGGGCCTCTTGGTCATCTTACCATCTAAGCAGGATTCACAGACTTAAAGTTCCCTCACTTTCAATGAACTCAAAGGTCCATGTTATACCTGTCTATTTATACTTTTTAGATTAAAATTACCCAAGCATAAGTGCTGAAAAAGGAAACTTTCTCTTATATGGTAAATTAGATGTGTTATTCAATTCAGTTAGTTGCAGTGTAGGAGAGATTAGAGTAATAACATAAAAATCATCCACCAATGTACCAAAAATAATAACCCGTTTATTATCCTTAATAACCATAGATTATTAAAATAAATCAAATATCCGTCTTTAACCAATCAAGAAATGAAAACTAAGTTCCTTCTAATGGAAGGTACATAAAGATAATATCTCAATATTAAAACCTGATCTCTACTAAAATTGAGAGTGACATCTCCCACTGTAACTGCTGTTACCTTTGTATTATTACCCATATGCAGGTAAATCTCCCAATCACTAAGTTGTCATGTTTTCTAGAATCCCTGCAATGAATTACAGGCATAATTAGTGGCTCCCGTATCTACACCGCTAAACATGTTTCCACAACCAGTGAAAAGAAATTACCTTGTTTGTTCAGCTTGTTGAGATAAACTGGACATAATTTTTTTCAGTGCTGTGTTTGGTTGTAGTGAAATCATCTACCTTTCAGCTTTTTCACACCAGTCTGCCTACTAACTACCTTTGAAATTGTGATACCCTATTTCTGAACCTTTTTATTTTTCATGCCTTTCGGCTTAGAGGAAGAACCCTTTTCAGAAATAAACACATTTTCTAGCATTAAAGGAATACTCTTGGTAGTTAAAGCTATATCTAAGTTACTTTTTTAGTCAACAAAAATTAATCCCGTTAGTTTGTTTGTTTTTAGTATAATCGTGAGTGAATTGAAAGCCATTTCATTCCTGAGAATTACATAATTAAAAATAACCGTTAATTATGACAAGTAAAATTTTAAATTTTATTTTAATTTGGTTCCTTATACCATTTAAAAAAATAAATTGCCAACAGCCTGATTTCTTATGAATAGCATACCTCGATGTGAGGACGTCTAGTATCCATCGTTTTTCTTGAAAGACCAATTCTTTTTAATTTTACTATCTAGGCAACTGACCATGCCAAGTAAAATTGAATAGCTAACATAGTTTCGGTTCAGTAAATAATAACATTGACCCAGATGAAGAGAATACTAATTATTTATAACTAAATGTTAACCATCACATAACCCCAAATCAATCGCTTTGTAATAAACTCTTCAGATGTAGAAGTGATCCACACTAACAATTATGCAAAATTATTCCTAAATGAGGTTTGTACTGGTGATACCGTAATTAATCTGTCTGATGTGGAGGAAGGTCTTACTGCCAACACGCATAATTTAATTACATCGCCTATAAACTGGTGATGGAAACCGCATAATTTATATGTGAATAAATTTTGTGATGGAGACCGCGGAATTTATATGTGAATAAATTTTTTCTCTCACTTAGATTTTAAAAATATTTTTTCAGATTATAAAAATTTATTTATTTAAAGTAATTTATTAATTTCAAAAATCACACGATTCGAAAGAGTCAAACATCTTTCCATATGCACAATTCTAAAGATTTCGATTTGCCAAACCATCTTTTCGTGTTTTAATGTGCAACAAATAAAATGGAATAAATACATAATTTTTTCTTCATCTTTTCAACTAAGCTAGTGATTAAAAGCAATTATTTATTTTATTTTTTGTTTCACATTTTTTGAAAAATAATAATTTATTTAGATTACACGCTTTTTCATTTAATTAATTCAAAATTCAGAATTAATTTTTACATTTTTTCAAGATATCTGATATTATAAAAAATCATCTTAAAACGTGATATTTTATAAAAAATAAAATATCTAAAATTGTTCCATTTAATTAAAAACTTTAATTAAAAAAAACTTAATTTTATTTTTCATTACAAAATATTTTAATTAAAATTAAATTTTTGAATAAATTAAATTATTAGGAGAAGATAAAATAGATATACATCATTCACACAGTTCATATACTTATAAAAACGATATGTATATGTCCCGATTTTGTGATCAAAATAAAATACTGAAGCGTTTCAGTCTCTTGTTAAAAATAAGTTATAATAATCTATGTTCGAACCTGTTTCCTGTATCCCGATTGCAAGAGACTTCTCCGATACATTATGATATACAAATATATCATGCGTGGATCAAAACATATCAAAACATCGTGATCAAAATAGCTCCGAACCTGTCAAACCACCGCCGGCATCGCCCCTAGCCACCGACTTTAGGCGGCTTTTTCCGCTGCCTCGTTGCTCTATTTTTTATGCTTTTTATACTAAAAAATAACTCTAAAAAATTAGTATTTTTTTGTCAAAAAACCAGTCTAAAAATGGCTCAAAAAATTGCCCGAAAACAGCCCTGAAAGCCACTGCCACTAGTACCTGCGCCGTCGCCCCAAATAGCCCACTGCTTGGACTTTTTTCGTGGTTGTTTTGGCTCCCATTTTTCACTAATTTTAGCATTGAGATCCATCAATATTTAGTCTCAAAGAACGCCTAAAAAACAATCCCAAAAAATCCCATAAATAGCCTTGAAGGGCAGCTGTCGCTGTGCTGCCAGGAAGCCACCACTGCCGCATGTTTTTGCACACTATTTGGCCTAGTTTTTTTAATGATTTTTAGACAGTGTTTTAAGATATGTTTTGATGCTTTTATGCTTAAAAAACTATTCAAAAAATAGTCCAAAAATGTCCCAAAAATAAATAAAATCGGCCCAAAATCGCCGTCGGCAAAGCCATTGGTCGTGAGCTATTTGTATCGATTTTTTCGATCATTTTGACCTATTTTTACTAATATTTTAATACATAAATACTACAAAAACTCACCCAAAAAAACTATTTTAAAACAATTAAAAACTTATCGCGATCTATGATCCGTAAAAACTCAAAACCACCACTGGTGTCGCCACCCGTTCTTCGTGTTCTTAGATATTCAACATGCTCTTAAATAATCTAAAAAAATATTTAAAAATATAAAACTAACTATTACATCGATACTTATGTCCCGAAGGCTCACATTCGATTCTAGAAAAAACTTAATCTATCACAATCAACCCTCGTGATTAAGAAATTAAATAATCATCATTCAAACCATTCAATCAAACATGAATGGACAGATGATCATAAAATTGAAATTAGAATACCTGTAAAACTAAGTTAGCACAGTTCTAAAACTATTTGGCCCCGACAAACAGTAAACACAAAATAAAATGGCTCTAATACCAATTGTTGGAGGCAAAA
Source organism: Heliamphora exappendiculata (assembly GCA_034768845.1). NCBI lineage: Eukaryota > Viridiplantae > Streptophyta > Magnoliopsida > Ericales > Sarraceniaceae > Heliamphora > Heliamphora exappendiculata. The sequence goes on from JAOTRH010486877.1 coordinate 22,310, forward strand.
TTACCAAGATCATTATTTTTGTAAATAATTTTTGAAAAAAAATTAACTAGACGGGCAAACGCCGAAACGGGCTCCAGATAAAACTTTTGACGTCGAACGATCAAAATTAAAACCTATGCAATCAAAGTTAATTTAGAAGAATGCTTTTTTACCGGTTGATTCTTCAACTACGATTTGATTCCGAGTTAAAGCTCTTGTTAGACCTTCTACAGTATTCTCTTATGTGATTCTCAAATTTAGTGTGGGCTATAATCTATCGAAAACTTGTACCGGCAAAACCTGGTCAGCTTTAGTCTTGAAGACAAGTTATAAATATGGTTCAGCCTACCTGCATATTTATAGGATTATAGCAGGGACCTATGGAGTAATTATGAATTTGACTTATGCATATTAAATTAAATCTCTTATGCATATCAAATTCATTTTATGATATGCATACCTACCAATTAAATTTAATTACTGACAATTTAATTTAATCGGCATCTTGAAAATTTTTAAGCCATTCCGCTTAACTTATTTAACTTTCGAATAATCAAATCTACCTGCAAGGTTTGGCCCGATCTCTTTAAGAGGGTATGGTCAATCCCGATCTTTCGAGACGTGGATTCCGTCAATAATTAATATTTATTATATAAATACTACCGCTATCCAACTCACTGGAAATATAGACCCATATAAGATTGCACCCTCTAATGAATTAAAATAACGAATATTAAATATACGCAAATCAATAATTATTTCAAGATTAATAGGATAAATACTATTCATAATAATTTTAGGGTGTGAATTAATTTATATAGTTAGTATCAATTTAATTACCCGAAATGTCCCGTTCAATACACACAATATGTACTAGTACAGATAGTCAGAATAATTGACGACACTATTATCTTTTCTCCGTAACCAAGACAGGCCTACTAAAACTCAGTGCTACAGTCGTACCGATGGTATGTCCATTTCCATCTAAACTGTGAACATAAAACTTATATTCTATAAGAATCTAAAATCTGACCTTCTGTGTGCAAGCCGTACTCTACACACCAGATTAAATACTATACAAAATATCGGACATCCGTACATAGCGTTAAAGAAATGATATGCATACATTACTAATTAAGATTCTTATAAAATAAAAAATTAATTTTATTAAAATAAAATTAAATACTAAAAATATGGTTTTCAGTATATCAACCCTAACATCTTTGACCTCCCATTCTGTATATGTTATCTTTAAAAAAGTTTATAATAAGAACCAACATTGACAAAGTAGAGGCCAACCTCATGGTTGATCGAGAACGGTGCCTAACACATTTTTTTCTCATACTTTAGCCTCCGAACCCTCTTTTTCTCTGGTTACGCTTTTAAAAGGCCCACAGTCTTCTTTTATTTTTCTTGATTTTTCTCAAAAATCAAGTGACGACTCCATTTCATTTTAAAAATGAGTTCGGATATCTTGAATTTTTCGTTTTAAGTAGAAAAGGAACATTTTTAAGTTTTTCAAAAACGATGGATATTCAGTGCATCCCGCTCCCCCACCATGAAAACATTTGTATTTTTTCTGGCAACTCCGTTAGGGACTGGTTTTTCAAAACAAATTATAAGAGGGCTTAACTTGAAATGTCAATGGTTCTTATTATAAACTTTTTCATCGGTATTCACATCTACATTTGCATATTTGTGTACTTAATTCTCAAACCCCATGCTTTGCCTACCTGATACCTCGATCAGTTTACTATCTTGAGGCTATATCGAGAAATTCAGCAAGCTTTCTGGCCACATGCTTCCATAGATGTGGTAAAAAGAGTTATTGCGTATCGTTTGACCATGTCTTGCACAATTCTTGGCATAGGGAGGTATATTCTTAACTCTATTCAGAAGGTACACTGAGTGAAGACCTACTAACCTTTTTATGAGCATATAGCTTCTTAGAACCCTTCTTTTAGGATCAATAAATCTTTTAGGGTTATGTGATTTTTTTTTTATGAATGCTTTTGTTTGTATAGTAGCACCCCGATTTGGGTTAGCCTTTGTTTTCCCGATCCATCATCAAGGGAGAGCTATTTTGAGTTTACGTGGGAGTTTTCTAATTTATACGAGTTTATTTTTTAGAGTGAGTTATTTTGAGTCTAGGCCCGGTTGATGAGTTCTCTAATTTTTGTAAGCCCTTTCAGTTTAGAGGCCCGGGATCAGAGCTTCAGATAAAGAAGAACTTATACGCACTTGGGCCTGATCTCCGAGTGAAAGGCTCAGACGTTTTAACCAGTTGAGATTGCCGATGGTAGACCCAGAACTGATCATGGCTGACATGATAAGGGTAATTCTGGAATTGCAATGGACAGTTGAAAGGGTTAGTACTGCTATGACAAATCAAGCTAGGCTTCAGACACAGTGTTAGGTTCAAATTTAGGCCTTATAGAGTTGGGTAACGGAGCCCAATGTGGTTGTTCCAAATGATCAAGAGGACATAGTAGGAAATGATATTTGGGATGACAATGCAGGATCCAAGGGAGCTCAACAAGTAGCTGCTGCACAGCCCATTTGACCAAGGATCTCAAAAATTCTGGCAACGAAAGAATCAATCTTGTCTGATAAGGTTGATAAGCTAGAGAAGATTTTGAGAAAAGCCAGAGGTGTCAAAGACTATATGTTGGATGTCGATGGACTTTGTCTCTTCCCCGATGGTAAACTTCTTGAGAAATTCAAGATGCCTGATATAGAGAAATTTAACAGAATCGAGGATCTGAGGATTCATCTCAGAATGTATGTGGGGACTTTGTCGCTAATGGGTATTATTTACCAGTTAAAAGCCTAACTTTTCCAGCGATCTTTGTCAAGAGTCGCTCAGAAATGGTTTCTGTCTTTAGATGCTGCGAAGACGAGAATATGGGAGGACATTGCCACCGCATTTGTCAATCAGTACAACTACAACATGTAGCTCGATGTTACCACTCGAGTGCTCGAGACGACCAAGCAGGAAGCCAAAGAATATTTTTTAGAATTTTTGACCCGATTGAGGGCTAAAGTAGCTAAGATGACGAGTCAGCCCATTGAGAAAGAACAAGTAAGAATGGTGGTGAAGAACCTGTAACCACAATTCTGCAAGTATCTGATCATGCAGCTATTAATGATATTTGAGCAGATTTTTGATGCAGAGGTACAGATTGAGGATGCTTTATAGTCTGGGAATATTGAAAAGGGAGAACCGAGTCAAAAAATGGTCTGCATATCATATGTTGGTAATCAGAGTAATGTCACCAATTCAGTGAGCTGAAGTTACGAAGTGAACTTGCTGAACCCCAATCTAAATCAGGCAAGCCCATCTGTTCAGCCAGCTGCCCAAAATCTACCCTGAAATCATAAGAGAACCTTCACCCAACTCACCGTGCCATTGACATCCATCCTAAGCCGTTTGATTAAGAAGGGCCTCTTAAAGCCTTTGGAGCCGATCCCACCTCCAAACCCTCTACTGCTCAGATATAATCCTACCCAGTACTGTGCCCTTCACCAGAGGCACAGACACTTGACTAACAATTACATGCAGCTTTGACATGATGTTCAAGATTTGATTGATAATAAAGTGATTCCTTCGTCCACCGCTGTACAGAAATTGGACATTACTACCATCCCCCTTTTGAATTATGCCAATCAACATAATGTAAACGACATCGAGGAAGAGTTGAAAAAATTTGATCCCACCGAGTTCATAATTTCCATGGCAGAATCAAAACCAATTATAGATTTTCCATCCAAGCAGGAGGTGTTATGGCTAGACGACCTTATCCAGGATTTGATTGAGGATGATTCTTTCGCCTTATCGATCTTCATTATCCATGAGGATGAAACCCCTCCTGTCAATAGTAAGAAGATGAAGAAGTCAAATGCCTATGGGAAGATTTGGCCCGCCTTAAGGCATTTGATGATTTGGAAGAGGCCAGAATTGACATCAAGTGGCACGTCTCAATCATCCCGAGCAATGATGTAGCCTGGCATCAAGGGGAAGCTTGGTACAGGGAGGCTAACCCAAGTTTTGAAATAGGAGAAGAAGAAAAAGTAGTATCAGAAAGAGAAAAATCTTCAAAAGAAAAGGACGTCGACAGTGAGAACAAGCAGAAAGAGAAATTGCCAATTAGTAGGGAAGCTGAAGTAATGAAGAAGCAAAAAGGGGAAAGTACTCCCCAAGTAAATTTGTTATGAATTGTAAGTCTTGTATTTGACCCTTCTGTATACATATTTCCTCTCTATGAACCAAAATCGAGGACACCTCTACCCGATGGACATATCTCATGTTCACTCGAATAGGATTATCAGGAAGAGAACGGCATGTGAGAGTTAGAAGAAGTCGAGCAGGAATTCACAGATATAAAATATTATGAAGGAGAAGATGTGCCGAAATGGCAACCGATAGTTAAAGAATCACATGACCATGGAGGCCTGTGGGAGGCTTAGTGCCTTGCCCCATCCTTTGGTTATGAAGACCCATTGGATGAAGTGTTATTGCCACAACATTTTGAGCTGGAGGCCGCAATCAGCAAAGAGTCCAAATGGTTTTCACAAAACATAATGGGGATCGAGGAAGACTTCTAGGGAAATAAAGGGAACAGTGAGGAGATATAAAATTTTTGGGCCTTCTGAGAGGAAGGAGGCTCGGTGGCTGAAATTTGATAAGTAGTTGACCAGTTTGAAGGGCTATGAGAGCTCGAAGAGCATATAGAACACCTGACAAGGAGTGGAAGAAATTTTAATCCCGCACAGCTAGAAAAGGGCCAACCGAGCAAAGGCACAGAGGAATCGAAGAAACAGGCAGAAAGAACAGAGGGACAGAATGGTGAAGAGAAAAATGTAGTTCTAAAGCAGCTTAAGAAGACACAAGCCAATGTAAGCATTTGGAGGTTGCTCATGGCGTCTCACAAACATTGACAGGCAGTTCAGGAAGCCTTGAACAGCGTGAACATACCGATTGATGTCACTCCGAACCAGCTGGTTGGAATGCTCGTACCTGAGAAATAGTCCAGTATTATTGCCTTCAGTGACAGAGATTTTCCAGCAAAAGGGCCATCCCACAATAAGCCATTGCATTTAACCATCAAATATTTAGAAAAATAGGTATCGATTGTTCTAGTCGATAATGGTTTCGCCATCAACATATGCCCGCTGTGAACTTTTTACTGCCTAAGATTGAAGATGCAAGACTTCAAGCCAAGTGCACAGGGAGTACGGGCATATGATAACACGTGAAGAGATGTCTTGAGATTAGTGACTTTTGCTGTAATAGTGGGAGCCTTGGAAAGTGAAGTAGAGTTTCATGTCCTTGACATGCTAGCATCATTCAACCTGGTACTAGGAAGGCCATGGCTACATGACCCATTGATTAGAGCTGTTCCATCCACCCTACACCAAAAGATAAAATTGATGAAAGATGGGTTAACAATCACTATACTAGATGAAACTAGCTTGCCAGCTCCACCCAGTGATGCTACCCCACTTCTTGAGATTTAACACGGGGAGGAGGATTTCTTGTTGAACGGATTTAATTTTGTTGAAAACAAGGCCATACAAGTTCTGATGAATTGCGGACGGAGTTCTGTTAACCCAAAAGTCATAGCCATGATGAAGAAAATGTCCTACTTTCTAGGCATGGGATTAGGAAAACATCTGCAAGGGATTTTGGAGCTAATCCCCATAAATCACAATCACCTTGGGTACGAATTGGGATACAAGCCAAAATTAGAGAAGGCAAACATAGGAATTTATGGGCCAACGCTGAATGGACGTTTCATCAAAGAAGGGGGCAATTTCTATTACTGTAGGTTCCCTGAACCACGGATTGAAGAGAAGATTAATAAGAAATTACCAAGATTAGAGATCTTTTTCAGTCACCAGCTATTCAAAAGTGATGAAGAAGTCTAGATTTAGCAGATAGGTCTCGCAAGAAAGATGCAGACAAATTAAACAGATCTTTGTGAAGAAGGAGATCTGGGGTCTTTCTTTAATGAACAGATGGCCTAGGTGCATATAGGCAATGATGAAGAAGACAAGGACGTGCTAATGATGGAAGCTGACGCGCATGCGGATCACACTTCGCTTATCAAGGATGCAACTAAAATGAAAAGAGTCAGTCCTTTTAGTATTTTATTATGCATGATGTAATGAATGGGTTGGAGTCCGTTGAATCTGCTTTTACCAAGTCGGTTAACATCGAGTCTGTCGGGAATGTATCTACTAGCATCCCGAGCCCTTTCTATCTTGAGTCTCAGGATGTAATATCTTTTGAAATCAATGAAATGAAATCATACTTTGCTTACTTTGCTGTGTCTTAAATATCTTATCTTGATTCCGAAGATTTTAACGAATTCAAGGAGGATATCCCTCAAGAATTAAAATTCTTAATCGAAAAGGAAGAAGAAATGCAAGCCAAACCTATAACTGAAGAAACGATATCGATAAATCTTAATAATAAAAATAACCCACAAATGATTCAGGTTGATTCCACCCTATCTTTAGAGGAAAGTGAGCAACTAATCTTTTTATTAAAAAAATTTAAATATATTTTTGTATGGTCCTACAAAGACATGCCTAGTATAAACCCCGACATTGTACAGCATCAAATTCCCTTGTATCCCGATGCCAAACCCGACAAGCAAAAGCTAAGGAGAATTAGGCTAGATTGGACGCTTAAGATCAAGGAAAAAGTCACTAAACAATTAGATGCCAAATTTCTCACGATTATAGAGTATCCAAAGTGAGTTGCTAATATTGTCCCTGTACCAAAGAAATATGGAAAGATCCGAGTATGTGTCGATTTCAGAGATCTCAACAAGGCTAGTCCCAAGGATGACTTCTCTCTCCCCATATAGATGTCTTGGTAGATAACACCACCGAAAATGTGCTCTTATCTTTTATGGATGGCTTCTCAGGGTATAACCAAATTTTGATGGCTCCAGCAGATCGAGAGAAGACTACCTTCACAACACCCTGGGGTACCTACTATTATAGAGTCATGCCATTTGGACTGAAAAACGTGGGAGCAACCTATCAAATGGTTGCAATAGTGTTGCTGCACGATATGATACACAAAGAGGTGGAAGAATATGTGGATGATATGATTGTAAAATCCAAAACTTGAGAGGGACATGTCGTTGCACTAAAAAATTCTTCGAGCGGATCAAAAAGTACAAGATGCATTTGAATCCTAAAAAATGTGCCTTCAGAGTCACTATAGGCAAGATGCTTGGATTCATGATCACACAGCGAGGTATAGAGGTTGACCCTTCGAAGATTAAGACCATTCTCGAAATGCCTCCCCAAAGATCGAGAATGACGTAAGGAGCTTCTTGGGAAAGGTTTAGTTTATCAGCTGATTCATCGCCAAACTAACCACTAGCTGTGAACCCTTATTCCAACTCTTAAAGAAATGGGCCAAGTTTCAATGGGATCAGTAGTGTTATGATGCTTTCGAAGTCGTATAGAAGTATCTGTAAAACCCTCTAATTTATTCACCACTAGAGCTCGACAATCCTTTGTAGCTATACCTATCAGTGACTGATTCAATAATGGATGAATGCTTGCATAGGAGGACAAAGCCAAGGTAGAAAGAGTTGTCTACTACTTGAGAGTAAGAAGATGACCGAATGTGAACGACAGTATACACCTTTGGAAAAGACTTGATGGGCACTAGTCTGGGCATCTAAGAAGTAACGCCACTACATGTTGGCATACTGTGCCATCCTAATCTCAAGGATGGATCTACTCAAATATCTCTTTGAAAAGCCAGCATTAATAGAAAAGTTAGCTCGGTGGTTGCTGATGCTAGCTGAGTTCGATTTACAGTATGTCACGAGAAAATCAGTAAAAGGGAGAGTCGTTGCTGAGTTCTTAGCCAATCATCCTATCAACAAAGAATAAGAGCATGAATTTGAGTTTCCTGATGAACAAGTGCTGAAAATTGAGAAGGATCAATGGACTCTCTATTTCGATGGAGCTTCAAACCAATACGATTATGGGATAGGGATACTTTTTGTTACCTCTGATGATTCTCATATCCCTTTGGCTTTTAAGTTAAAATTTGAGGTTACTAACAATCAAGCCGAGTACAAAGCTTGCTTAGCTAGATTGGAAGCCGCGTTAGAACTAGGGGCAAGAAAGTTAGAAGTCATAGGAGAATCGGCTCTAGTCATATCCCAGGCAAAGGGAGAGTGGAAGGTCAAAGAAGAAAAGCTAGTTCAATATCATCGAGAACTCGAGCTAATGATCCCCTGCTTTGAAGGTGTAATATTCATTCATATGCAAAGATTGCGGAACAAATTCTTAGATGCCTTGGTTACTCTTGCATCGATGATAGATATACCATCCGTGATAAGAAAGAGGCCCTTAAAAATTCAACTGAAGGATATACTTGCAATCAATGATATCGCTATGACCCAAGAAACCAATGATGGGTTACCATGGTATCACGACATCTAGAAATTCGTTAAGAAGGGGGAATATTAGGAGAATCACCGCACAGTTCATAATCTGTGGGAAAAAATTGTACAGAAAAGGATATCTAGGAGTTAATAAACTCCATGTTGACACAAAAGAAGGACATGAGGTAATGAGAAAAATTCATAGAGGAGTTTTCGAACTTCACATGAGCAGGATGATGCTGGCTAAAAAGATACTGTGCCAAGGATATTTTTTGTTAACCATGGAACCAAACTGTCATCAGTTTGTCCGAATATGCCAAAAGTGCCAAATCTATGCAAATCTCATGTATATACCACCATCTTAGCCGTATAACATGACCACCCTATGGCCGTTCTCGGTTTGTGGAATCGAAGTTATAGGGAAGGTTACATCCAAGGTGTCAAATAGGCACGAGTTCATTCTCGTAGCAATTGATTATTTCACGAAGTGGATCAAAGCTACCTCCTACTCCATCCTAAAGGCTACCTAAGTAACTAAGTTCATCAAAGATAATCTCATTTGTTGGTATAGAGTCCTGCACGAGATAATTTCTGATAACGGTTTCAGGGTGAATTTTTGGATCTATTAGAGGAATACTGGATTGTTAGTTACAAATCCTCACCATACAAACCACAAACCAATGGGGCTGTGGAAGCCGCAAATAAGAATGTGAAGAAGGTCCTTCAAAAAATGATAGAGAGAAGTAGAGATTGGCCAGAAATGTTACCATTTGTGCTCTGGGAATATCAAACATCGATTAGAACTACAACTAGGGCCACACCATATGCCTTGGTTTATAGAGTGAAAGTAGTCCTACCTATCGAATTGGAAATCCCATCTTTGAGAATAATGGCCGAGAATGGAATTCCCAAGACAGAATGGGGGAGGAACAAATTTGAAGAATTACTCTTGTTTGACGAAAGAAGACTTCAAGCACTATTTCATGTTCAAGGATATCAGAAGAGTATAGCTCGAGCGTTCAACAAGAAGGTTAAGTCCCAAAACTTGAAAGAAGGTGATTTAGTCCTCAAAGAAATCAGAGCTCCGATTTTTGACCCAATGGGCAAGTTCAAACCTAATTAGGTCGGATCCTATGTTATTAAAACCCTTATGTCTGGAGGTGCTACAATTCTGATGGACTTAGACGGGAATATTTTCTCTACACCTATCAATTCAGACCAGCTTAAAAGATTCTACTCCTGAGAGAAAAGACCGCAAAAGGAGAGCCTCAATACTTGAGTGTTACCCACGCCTTGAACTACGTTGTGGCCTGATTCCCTTCATTTGGGATACGTAGGCATCTTCTATTAGGGTTATATACAGAAAATCATGTTTTTAGTATTTAATTTTATTTTAATAAAATTAATATTTTATTTTATAAGAATCTTAATGAGTAATGTATGAAATATAATTTTTTTAATATTATGTATGGTTATCTTTTATTCTGTCTAGTATTTAATCTGGTGTGTAGAGTACGGCTTGTACACAAAAGATCAGATTTTAGGTTCTTGCAGAATATAAGTTATTTGTTTACAGTTTAGATGGAAATGGACATGCCATCGGTATAATTGTAACACAGAGTTTTAGTAAGCCTGTCTTGGTTACGGGAAACAGATAATAGCATCGACTATTGCTCCGACTCTCTATGCTAGTACACTTTGTGTGTATTAAACGAGACACATTAGAATAATTAATTTTATACTAATTATATAAATTAATTCACACTCCAAGATTATTATGAAGAGTACTTATGTTCTTAATCCTAAAATAATTATTAATTTGCGTATATTTAATATTCGTTGTTTTGATTCATTAGAAGGTGCAATCTTATAAAGGTCTATATTCGCGAGAGATGGATAGCGGTATTAATTATATGGTGAGTATTAATTATTGATAGAATCCACATCTCGAATGATCGGGATTGACGATACCCCCTTAAGGAAGCTTATAAGTTTTGACCGGGTCAAATCCTGCAGGTGGATGTGATTATCCGGCGGTCAAATAAGTTAAGCGGAAGGGCTTAAAAAATTTCAAGATGCTGATTAAATTAAATTATCAGTAATTAAATTTAATAGGCGGGTATCAAAAATCTTAATGTAGAAAGATGAGCTAAGCATTTAATAATAGGAGTTTAATGCAAAATGGCCTGGAGATTATGGCTTAAAGTGTAATTATAGTTTTTTAGAAGTGTGAACTGTAATTCAGTATTTTATGAAAATTTTAAAAACCGCTGGAAGATTTTCATAATTACAAATACCGCTGAGAGGTTTGTTCAATTGTGAAAACCGCTGTATACGTATCTGGGTTATACTATAAGTTTTTATCATAATTACTCTGCAGGTCCCTACTGTAACTCTATAAATATGTAGATAAGCTGAACCAAATTTATAACTTATCTTCAAGACTAAAGCTAACCAGGTTCTACCATTACGAGTTCTTGAAGGATTGTAGCACACAGTATATTCAAAAATCGCATAAGGGAATGTAGTAAAGGGAATAATGGGAGCTTCAACTCGGAATTAAAATCGTAATTGGAGAATCGACCAAAAGGTACTCTTCTAAATTAACTATACTTGCACCAATTTTATTTTGATCGTTTCACATCAAAAATTTTATCTCGAGCTTGTTTCGGTGATTGCTCGTCAAGTTTTTTTTTTTTTTTATCAAAAATCGTTTACAAAAACAATGATCTTTGGTGTTTTGCCTCCAATAATTGATATCAGAGCCGCTTTGTTTTTGGTTTACGATTTATCGAGAGGCTGGGTAGTTTTAGAACTGTGCTAACTTTGTTTTGCAGGCGTTCTAATCCCGATTTTATGATCATCATATTTTTCATGTTTGATTGAATGGTTTGGATGATGATTTAATTATTTTTTTAAAATCATGAGAGTTAATCGTGATAGATTAATTTTTTTCTAAATCGAATGTGAGCCTAGGAACATAGGTTTCAATGTAATAGCAATTATTTATTTTTAAATATCAATTTAGAATATTTAAGAACTAGTTGAATATTCAATAACACGAAGAACATGTGGTAGCACCGGTGGTGGTTTCGAGTGTTTACGGGCCACTGATCGTCGTAATTTTTTAACGATTTTAAAATAATTTTTTCTGGTAAATTTCTATAGAATTTATGTATTAAAAATTGCAGCAAAAATAGGTCAAAAACAGCAGGAAAAATCAACAAAAATAACCCACCACCGGCGGCGATTTGGGGCCAATTTTGTCGATTTTTTGGGACATTTTTTGGACTGTTTTTGAGTAGTTTTTTAGGTATAAAATAGAAGTAAACATACCTTAAAATACTATTCAAAAAACCATTAAAAAACCAGGCCAAAATAGTGGAGAAAAACAGACGGCGATGGCGCTATAGGTGTCTGTTCTGGGCAATTTTTTGAGGCTTTTTGAGATTATTTTTGAGGTATTCTTCGATGCAACATGTTCCTGGATATTAGTGCTATTTTTTCAAAAATAATAGGAGCAAAAACACTACCGAAAAAAGCCCAAATGGGTGGCTGAAGTGGGCGGCGACGTAGGGCAGTGGTGGCAGCGGCTTTAGGCTATTTCGATGGCCATTTTTGCGACTGTTTTTCGGTTTGGTTTTTTGATAGAAAAATACTACTTTTCAAGAGTTATTTTTCAAAAAAAATGACGTCAAAAACAGAGCTCGGGAGTGGCGGCAGAAGCTGTCTCAAGGTGGCGGCATGGTGGCGCCGACTGTGGTGCTAGCCGACGGCAGTGGTGGCTTGGTCTGGGCTATTTTGATCGTGATATTCTGATATGTTTTGATTCTCGTGTGTTATAATTGTATATATCACAGTGTATCAGAGAAGTCTGATGCAATCGGGATATAGAAAATTGACTCGGAATGTGATTCTTACAGCTTATTTTCAACATGAGACTGAAACTCATTAGAGTTTCGATTCGATTATAAAACCAGAATATGTACATATTTTGCATTTATATTCATATAAAATTAAGTTTTTAATTAAATAAAAAAACTTTAGATATTTTATTTTTTACAAAATATCACGTTTAAGATAATTTTTTTATAAAATTAGATATGTTGAAAAAACGTAAAAATTAATTTTGAATTTTGAATTAATTAAAGAAAAAAATATTTAATCTAAATAAATTATTATTTTTTCAAAAAATGTGTAACAAAAAATAAAATAAATAAATACTTTTAATCACTACCTTAGCTAAAAAGCTAAAGAAAAAACTATGCATTCACCAAATTTTATTTGATACGCATTAAAACACAAAAAGATGATTTAACAACTCGAAATCTTTGAAATTGTACACACGGAAATATGTTTAATTTTTTCAGATCATGTGATTTTAAAATTAATAAATTTATTTTATTTAAACAAATTTTTTTAACCCTCAAAAATATTTTAAAAATCTAAGTGGGAGAGAAAATTTATTCACAGATAAATCCCGCATCCATCACCAGTTTGTAGGCGATATAATTAAATTCTGCGTGTTGGCAGTAAGGCCTTCCTCCCCATCGGACAGATTAATTACGGTATCGCCAGTACAAACCTCCTTTAGGAAAAATTCTAGATAATTGTTAATGTGGATCACTTTTCAATCTGAATGGTTCATTGCAAAGCGATTGATTTGATATTAGGTGGTGGTTAACACTTAGCTGTATATAATAGTATCATCTCTATCTAAGTCACTGTTATTATATACTGGAACAAAACTATATCAGCTATTTAATTTTACTTGGTAGGATCAATTACCTAGATAGTAGAATTAATAGGGATTGACCTGTTTAGACAAACGATGGATAGTAGACGCCCTCATATCGAGGCATGCTATTCACAGGGTACCAGGCTACTGGCGAATTTTTTTTAAATAGTAGAGGGAACCAAATTAAAATAAATTCAAAGTATTGTTCGTCATAATTAACGTTATTTTTTAATCATGTGATTCTTAAGAATAAAATGGCTTTCAATCAACTCGCTTCAATACTCAAAGAAAACAAACTTACGAGACCGAATTATGTTGACTAGAAAAAAAATTTGGACATTGTATTAACTGAGATATGTCCACAAGTACTTGATGTGGGGGCGATCGAACAGGAAATCCAAGCCTATCAAAAGTGGCAGAAAGCTTATAAAATGGCTCGCTGTTACATTTTGGCTTTAATGTCAAATATTTTACAGCATCAATATCAGTCTATACCTAGTGCCTATGACATGATTATGAACCCCAAAGAAATATTTGGGGATCAAAATCGTGCTGCTAGGTAGGTGGCCATGAAATCTCTAATGAATGCAAACATGGCTGAAGACACCCCAGTTAGGGATCATATTCTGAAGATGATAAGTCTTCTAAATGAACTGGAGATCCTAGGAGCTGAAATTGACGAGGAAACCCAAGTCGATATCATACTCGAGTCACTACCTGAAAGGCTTAAGCAATTCTTTCTGAGCTATACCATGAACAAGCTCAGCTTTTTATTGACAGAACTTTTTAAGGAACTTCAAGCAGCCAAGGGTGTTCTTAGGAAGCCAGATTCTGTGTATGTGGCTGAGAAAGGTTATTTCTCTAAGCCAAAAGGCAAGAAGAAGAAAAAGGTTCAGACATAGGGAGGCACAGATCCAAAAGTAGTTAAGGGACTAAAAGCTGGTGTGAAGAAGCCGAGAGGCAATTATTAGGATTGGTACATCAAAAATCATATCTTTAGTATTTAATTTTATTTTAATAAAATTAATTTTTTATTTTATGGCAATCTTTATGAGCAATGTATGTGTATCATTTCTTTAATGTTATGTATGAATTTCTGATATTCTATATAGTATTTAATCTGGTGTGTAGAGTAAGACTTGCAAACTCGAAAGAACCAAGAGTCCACAACAAAAGAAAACACATTGAGCGTAAGTATCATCTGATACGAGAAATTATACAAATTGGTGATATTACTATGACCAAGATTACATTAGGAGATAACCTTGCAGATTCTTTTACAAAGAGTTTATCGGCTAACACTTTTGATAATCATGTAGAGGGCATGGGACTCAGATGTATGACATCATTCTTTTGAGTATAAGTGGGAGATTGCTAGGGTTATATACTGAAAATCATATTTTTAGTCTTTAATTTTATTTTAAGAAAATTAAATTTTCTATTTTATGAGAATCTTAATGAGTAATGTATGCAATATTATTTCTTTAATATTATATATAGATATCCTTTATTCTGTACAGTATTTAATCTGCTGTGTAGAGTAAGGCTTGCACACAGAAGAACAGAATTTATGTTATTACAGAATATAAGTTATTTATTCACAGTTTATATGAAAAATGGACATACCATTAGTACAACTGTAGCACAGAGTTTTAATAGGCCTGTCTTGGTTATAGGGAACAGATAATAGCGTCAACTATTATTCTGATTCTCTGTGCTAGTACACTTTGTGTGTATTGAATAGGACACATGCTAGGATTGGTTTACTGAAAATCATGTTTTAAGTATATAAATTTATTTTAATAAAATTAATTTTTTATTTTTATGAGAATCTTTCTAAGTAATGTATGTATATCATTTCTTTAATGTTATGAATGGATGTCCAATATTCTGTACAATATTGAATCTGGTGTGCAGAGTACGGTTTGCACACATGTTAGTACACTTTGTGTGTATTGAACAGGACACATGTTAGGATTGGTATAATGAAAATCATGTTTTTAGTATTTAAATTTATTTTAATAAAATTAATTTTTTATTTTTATGAGAATCTTTATGAGTAATGTATATATATCATTTTTTTAATGTTATGAATGGATGTCCAATATTCTGTACAATATTTAATCTGGTGTGCAGGGTAAGACTTGCGCATAGAAGATCAAATTTTAGATTCTTACAAAATATAAGTTTTATGTTCATAGTTTAGATGGAAATGGACATACCATCGGTACGACTGTAACACCGAGTTTTAGTAGGCCTGTCTTGATTATGGGGAACAGATAATAGCGTCGTCTATTGTTTCGAATCTCTGTACTAGTATACTTTGTGTATATTGAACGGGACACATTGGGGTAATTAATTTTATACTGACTATATAAATTAATTCATACCCTAAGGTTATTATGAATAGTGCTTATCCTCTTAATCCTAAAATAATTATTGATTTGCATATATTTAATATTCATTATTTTAATTTATTCAAGGGTGTGATCTTATATGGGTCTATATTCCCAGTGAGTTGGATAGCAGTATTATTTATATGGCGAATAGTAATTATTAACGGAATCTACATCCTAAAAGATCGGAATTAACGATACCCCCTTAAGAAAGCTTATAAGTTTTGACCGGGCCAAACCGTACAGGTAGATTTGATTATTCGGCAGTCAAATAAGTTAAGTTAAAGGGTTTAAGGATTATCAATATGCCGATTAAATTAAATTGTCAGTAATTAATTACGAAAATCGTTGATACGTGTCTGTGTTCCACTGAAAATTTTACTCATAATAACTCCCTAGCTCCTTGCTGTAGCCCTATAAATATACGGGTTGGCTGAACTAGTTTCATAATTTATCTTTTAAGACTAAAGATGTCCTGGTTTTGTTGGTACGAGTTTTCGGAGGATTATAGCTCACACTATATCTGAGAATCGCATAAGAAAATATAGTAGAAGATCTGACAAGAGTTTCAACTCAAATTCAAATTGTAGTTCAAGATTCGACCGGTAAAAATGTATTCTTCTAAATTAACTTCGGATGCACTGGTTTTATTTTTATTGTTCATCATCAAAAGTTTTTATTTAGAGCCCGTTTTGGCGTTTGCCCATCCAGTTAATTTTTTTCAGATAATCGTTTTCAAAAACAAAGATCTTGGCAATTTTGTCTCCAACAGCAAGTGCTATCACTGTAACCAGTTTGGGCATTAGAAAAAGCAGTGTCTGATTTTTCTCAGTAAACAAAACAAACCAGGTAATTTCTGTTCATTGGTAGTTGAAACATGTTTAGCAGTGTTATCTACCAGTACCTAGTGTGTAGATACAGGAGCTACTAATCATGTCTGCAATTCTTTAATGGGGTTCCAAGAAACTAGGCAGATCAGTGATGGAAAAATATACCTACATATTGGCAATAAAACAAGGGTGGCAGTAGTTGTAGTAGAAGATGTGACTCTCAGCTTTAGTAGAGATAGAATACTACTTCTAAAAGAATATCTTTATGTACCTTCGATTGGAAGAAATTTAAGTTCAATTTTGAGTTTAATAAAAGAAAAATATTCTATTCATTTTGATGACTCTAGGTTGTGAAGAAAAATAAATATTTTGTTTGTTTTGGTACATTAGTGGATGATCTATATGTCATATCTCCTATCTATGTTACACTATAACTAACTGAATTGAATAACAAATCTAATTTACCATATAAGAGAAAGTTTTCTTATTTAATGTATCAAACATTTCTTTGGCACTTACGCTTGGGTTATATTAATGTAACAAGAATAAAATGACTGGTAGCAGATGGATCTTTGAGTTCATTAAAAGTAGAGGCACTTTCAGTCTGTGAATCTTGCTTTGAGAGTAAGATGACCAAGATGCCCTTTTCGGCTAAAGGCTATACTGCTAAAGAGCTATTGGAAGTAGTTTACTCTGATATGTGTGGTCCAATGACAATCTGGGTTAGAGGTAGCTTTGAGTATTTTGTCAGTTTTATTATTGACTACTCAAGGTATAGATACATTTACCTGATGCACCATAAGTCTGAATGCTATGAGAAATTCAAAGAATCCAAGGCGGATGTGGAGAAGCGTCTGGGTAAAAGTATCAAATCACTATGATCTGACCGTGGTAGAAAATACCTCTTTAGAGAGTTTAGGGATTACTTGTCATCAAAAGGGATTATAACCTAGTTGACTGCACCTGGCACTCCACAGCAGAATGATGTAGCAAAAAGAAGGAATAAGACTCTTATGGAGATGGTAAGGTCTACAATAAATTATTCAGGTTTACCTAATTCGTTTTGGGGACTCGCATTAGAGACAGTGGCTTATATTCTGAACTTGGTACCTTCTAAGTTAGTACCTTCTACTCCCACAGAATTATGAACCTGGCGTAAGTCTAGTCTGAAACACATTCGGATTTGAGGGTGTCCAGCACATGTGCTGAAAAGGGAATGCAGGTAAGTTAGAACTAATGACAGAAGTCTATTTCTTTGTGGGGTCTCCCAAGGGAACGAATGGTGGTTTATTTTATAATCCTAAGGATCATAAGGTCATTGTTAGCACTAATGTCCGATTCTTGAAAGATGATTATATTATAGACCACATGCCCAAAAGCAACATTGTTCTAGAAGAAATGAGAGGAAATACCAGTAGGATGGAAGAGGAACCACAAATCACTGATATCCCATTGCCTCATCGTAGTGGGAGGATTATCGGAACAGGTGCAAATCATGAACATGGTGTTGATGCATAGGGTTCAGATTTTGCACTGCGTGTTACTAGTAGTATACAGACACAGGTAGTACCTCATCGTAGTGGGAGGGTTGTTCACCAACCTAATCGGTATATGTTCTTGGAAGAGTCTTTTGACAGGATCCTAACAAAATTGGATACCGAACCCTGTAACTACAATGAAGCACTTCAGGATAAAGATGTAAATCTTTGACAAAAGACTATGAATTCTGAGATAGAATCTTTGTATTCTAATCATGTATGAGAACTTGTAAAACCACCCGAATGGATAAAACCCATTGGATGCAAGTGGATCTACAAGAGGAAGAGAGGAGCAGACAGGAAGGTTGAAACCTTTAAATTAGGCTTGTTATAAAAGGGTTCACTTAGAAAAAAGGAATCGATTATGAGAAAATCTTTTTGCCGGTAGCCTTGCTTAAGTCTATCCAAATTCTCTTATCCATCGCTACTCATTTCGATTACGAAATTTAGTAAATAAATGTCAAGACAGCTTTTCTTAATGGAAGTCTTGACGAGTGTATCTACATGATACAACCAGACGATTTCATAGCAAAGAGTCAGGAGCACATGTTGTGCAAGTTTAAGATATCTATTTATGGACTTAAGCAGGCATCGAGGTCTTGGAATACTCGGTTTGATCAAGCTATAAAGTCTTATGATTTTAATCAGAGTCCAAATGAGTCCTGTGTGTACAAGAAGCGTGACGAAAGCGTGATGATCTTTTTAGTACTTTATGTAGATGATATCTTGCTCATTGAAAATAAGGTGGGGCAATTATCCACGGTAAAAGTATGGTTATCTAGACAGTTCGATATGAAGGACTTGAGAAAAGCCAGTCACATCCTAGGGATCAAGCTTATGCAAGATCAAAAACGAAGGATGTTGGGCTTATCACAAGCAAAGTATATCGATGATATCCTTACTCGTTTTAGCATGCAGAATTTCAAGAACGGATTTCTCTCTTTTAGGTATGGAATCACTCTATCCAAGGATCAGTATTCTAAGACACCTGATGAGATAGAGAAGATAAAGGCAGTTCCTTATGCTTTGGCAGTAGAAAGCTTAATGTATGCTATTCTTTGCATAAGACCCAACATCTGCTTTGCCATTGGCATGGTTAGCAGATATCAGTCTAACCCAGGGCAGGAGCATTGGACTATAGTAAAAAATATAATCAAGCACTTGAAAATGACTAAGGATTTTATGTTGGTTTACCAGGAAGACAATCTAGTACCTTTAGGGTACACAGATTCAGATTTTCAGTCAGACAATAATTCCCGTAAGTCTACCTCAGGATATGTGTTTAACTGAGAAGGTGGAGCTATTAGTTGGAGGAGTATCAAGCAGTCCTACATTGCTGATTCCACCATGGAGGCCGAGTATGTGGCAACTTCTAAAGCAGCCAAGGAGGCCATTTGGCTCAGGAACTTCCAGTTAGAATTAGACGTGGTCCCTTTAGTTCAGTCGGCTATTACACTTTATTGTGATAATTGTTGGAGGTAAAATTGTCAAGATCATTATTTTTGTAAATGATTTTTGGTAAAAAATTAATAGGATGGGAAAATGCCGAAACGGGCTCCAAATAAAATTTTTGACGTCGAACGTTCAAAATGAAAGCCCGAGCAACCAAAGTTAATTTAGAAGAATAATTTTTTATCGGTTGATTCTTCAATTACAATTTTGATTCCGAGTTGAAACTCCTGTCAGATCTTCTACTGTATTCCCTTATGCAATTGTCGAATATAGTATGGGCTATAATTGTTGGCCTAACAAGGCTTTAATAACCGTTTTGATGATAACAAACCTAAGTATTTAATTGTGTAAATTGAGATTATTTACAGAAAATATATGCTTAGCACAATCAAAGATACAAAGTGAAAGCCATGAAGAAAAATTCAAATCAAACACATTGGCTACAAGGTTTTGGAACAAATTGAAGACTAAGTTTTAAATTTCATTTTTAGGATCTATATAAATTCACATATCTCATAGTTATATCATTTGAAGCTCATAATAATTTTCAAAGGTTATGAAAATTATTTTCCAAAGCTAAGAGATGATCAAAAACTATTTCAAAATCAAAAGTACTGAATTTTTCAAAGTTCAGTCGACTAATGCATTGCATTCAGGCAACTGATAATGGACTACCAAACGAAAATTTGATTTTTAAAAGTTCAATCGACTGACCCACAAAGTTCAGTCGACTAAAGGGAAACATTGGCAATCCAATCTATTGACTGGACCACCTCAATCGACTGAATGGGTAATTTTTTTGAAAAAATAGCTACAACGGCTAGTTTGACATTACCACATTTGGCCCAATGGTTAGTCCAAACTTTTGGTCTATAAATAGAGCATTTGAGCTCTAATTTTATTCACTTCAAGCCTTCAAATCATTCTCTCTAATATACTGTCTACTTGTGCTTCAATTTCTTGAGTTTTCAATTATATTGTTTTGAGAGAACAAGTTTTAGAATTATCGTAGAGTTTCATTGATATATTCTTTGAGAAGTGAGTTAGTGTGTTAATCTCTTGTACTCATCTACTCATTGAAGAAGTATTTGTTCGTACACATTCATTTCATTCTGTTGTACTTGAGAAGTGTATTTCTCAAGAGAGGTTAATTTGTCTATAAGGATTGGGATACTTGAGAATGGAACATTCTCAAGAGAGGCTACTCTGCCTAGACTAAAGAGAGAGACTGCTCCACCTATTGAAGGAGTGTTAGTGAAAATCCTCATAACAATTGGCTTGAGACAATGACGTAGGCCGTTGCTCCAAACCTTATAAAAATCTTAGTGTCGTACCTCTAACTCTTTATATTCTTTATTTCTATTATTTTTATAGTATTTCTTATACTTGAATCATTCATATTTAAAAATCTATATTTAAATCTTATGTTTCTAAAATCTATACTTGTGTTTTAATCTTCAAATAAAAAATTTTGAATCTTGCTTATAATTGAATCTTGTCAAGAAATATTTTAAATATCCAATTCACGCCCCCTCTCGGGATTGCACTTATACTATCAATTGGTATCAGATCTTATCACATTATTCTTAATAAATTTTTGTGAAAAATACCTATGGCAGGCATCGGTGTATCTCGGTTTGGAGAGGGTCAATCCTTTACAAGGCCTCCAATCTTCTGTGGTGTTAACTACACTTTTTGAAAACAAAGAACGAGAATTTTTATTCAAACCATGGATTGGAGGGCTTGGAGAGTGATCGTTTAAGGTAATTTTACTCCGACTAAAACTATAGAAGGTAAAGAAGTTACTAAACTAGAAGAAGAAATGAATAAAAATGATATGAAGTTACTTCAGATAAACTCTAGTGTCATGAATTTCTTATAGCGTGCTATAGATGCTAACGAATATAATCGCATAATGACATGTAAAAGTGCTAAAGAAATATGGGAGAAGTTAAAAATCACTTATGAAGGCACTCAAGATGTTAAAGACTCTAGAATTGATAAACTAATTAGTGAGTATGAAAGCTTTAAGATGAATGATGATGAAATTATCTCTAGCATGTACACTCGCTTTACTCACATTATTAACTCTCTTAATGCACTCGGAAAGACTTACCAATCTTATGAGTTCTTAAGAAAAGTATTCAAAGCCTTGCCACTTATTTGGGACGCTAAAACTACAGCCATCTCCGAAGCAAAAAATCTAAAGGTGATGACCTTCGATGAGCTAATTGGATCGCTACTGACATACGAGCTCAAGATAAATGAAAGAGTCGACGAGCAAAACGAAGTCAAAAAGTCCATTTCTCTGAAAGTTTCAAAAGAGAGTTCCAGTGATGAAGAGAATGAGGAGATCGATGATGATGACATGGCTCTTATCACAAGAACATTTGGAAAGTTTCTCAAAATAGACAAAAAAATTTCAAGAAGATTTCGAGGCACAAAATTCAACAAAGGAGATTTAGGAAAACGAGATTTCAAGAAAGAACCACTCACCTGCTATAACTGCAACAAAACTGGGCACATCAGTCCAGAATGTCCTTTACTCAAAAAGGACTTAAAGAAGAAAAAGAAGGTCATGAAAGCAACGACGTGGAATGACTCGGATTCAAATAAGTCAAGAAATAGCTCAAGTAACGATGAAATGGCCAACTTCTGTTTGATGGCAAGTATAGACGAAGATGTAAATTCTCATTCTAACTCATGCAAAGAATCTAGCTCATCTTACTCTATGCCATCATATGATGAACTTAAAAATAAATTATTCAATTTACATAAAAGTCTTTTGAAATTGAAAAAAAAATATAAAATTAAAAAATAAAAATAAAAACTTTTCTAAAGAAATTGAGGAATTAAAAACCTTAAATAAAAATGCTGAAAATGAAAAAGAAAAAGGTCTAAAGAACATAGTTTGGAAATTGAATATTTGGAAAAAGAGAAACTCATTTTAAAAGTTAAATTTGATAAATTAACAAAAATTTCTAAAAATAAGATTTCTAAACTGGAAAAAATGAGTTTTTAAGAAAAAAAATCCAAGAACTTAAAAAGTAAAAATATTAAAAATGATGTTTCTTGTGAACTAAAAAGAAAAGTAAAAAATTATTCAAAAATTATCTACAAATTTACAAATGAAAAAAAGAACTTTGAAAAACTCTTAAGAGCACAAAGAAGGTCATTAAATAAAGAAGAAATTTGTTACAATGGAGAAGTAAAAATCAAGTCTAAAAATTATTTTGTAAAAGAATCCAAGTCTTTTTCAAATTCATATTCAAGAAATATCTATGAATATATAATTTGTTTTCAATACAAGAAAAAGGAACACATTAAATTTGATTGCCCATTAAAAAAAATAATAGTGTCTCAAAAATAGTTTGGAGAGTTAAAGACACTAATCCTATAAGACCCAAAAGGATTTGGGTACTAAAGAAAATCACTTAAATTGTCTTGTAAGTGTGCTTAAGATTCTCCTCATCAAAAGAAATATGGTACTTGGATAGTGGATGCTCAAGACATATGATGGGCGACAAATCAAAATTCTCAAGTCTAACCCCTAAAAATGGAGGTTATGTAATTTTTGGAGACAATGAAAAAGGTAAAATCATTGGTGTAGGTAAGATTGGTAAAGAATCTTCCGTATTTATTGATAATGTACTTCTTGTTAATGGTCTTCAGCATAATCTTCTAAGTTTAAGTCAACTATGTGATTAAAGCTATAGTATACAATTTTTGCACGACACGTGTTGTCGAAAACAAATAAAATCATAAAGTTTTATTTATTGCAAAACGATTTGAAAATGTTTACACTATTGATTTTGAAAATTTAAATTCCTAAAATGTTAAATATTTTTCTGCCATTAATGAAACTAGTTGGTTATGGCGTAGGAGGTTAAGTCATACTAGCATGGATCTTCTATTCAAACTTGTCAAGAAAGATTTGCTTAAAGGCTTGCCTAAAATTAAATTTATCAAAGACAAAATTTGTAATGATTGCCAATTTGGTAAGCATGCCAAAACAAATTTCAAAAGAAACAAAAAATTTCTATAAATAGACCACTACAATTACTTCATCTCGATTTATTTGGTCTTATGAAATCCCAAAGTCTTGGAGGAAAAATATACAGTTTTGTTATAGTTGATGATTTTTCAAGGTATACATGGGTATTATTTCTTGTGTCAAAAGATGAAGTATGTCATGTGTCACGCCCCAAACTCCGGGTCACGTGAAACACCCATAAACAACCAAACATACACCCAACCCGAGAATACACTCTCAAAATAAATCATACATGCATTGTATATAAACACCAAACGGCAATATTACACGGCTCCAACGCCCGAAAAACATGTTACAACATATATGTAACAAAACTAGCAAAAAGAAAGACTACATCTCTTCCACCTCTTCAGCACCTCCAGATCAACTAGCGTGACCGGTACCTGAAGAAAAGTAAATCCCACACCGCGAGCCAAAGCTCAGCAAATTCTAAATAACACATGCAGTATAAGCTAAACATGCTCGATAAACAAAGTGCAGTTTTCGACTTTCTTTCAAGCCAGTAAAATAATTTGAAAACTATTTTAGATCCCGACTCACCAGAGCCAGAAAACCATTTTTCACATGCAAGGAAAAGCGAGGATAAAAACCATTTGTCGACTCATCAGAGCCCTGAAAACGATTCGAGTATTACGACTTTCGTAGGTCGTTAATACAGTATTTCGACTCCTGTAGGCCAATAATACAATTTTAAGAAAATTGGTCTATCCGTCCCAATATGCAGTCCATGCAATCTATGAATGTTCTTAGACTTTCACCGACGGACCACTGCCCAATCCCGGCGTCTTCTCAAACTTTCACCGATGGGCTGCCACCCAATCACAGCGTCTTCTCGGACTTTCACCGACGGGTCGCTACCCAATCCAATGCAACACATATCTTCACGGACTTTCACCGGAGGACCGCAGCCCCAACTAATGCATCTTCTCAGACTTTCACCGAAGGATCGCAGCTCCAAATACACCGGCTTTTACAGCCTACCTCGTTCACCGGCTTTCACAGCCTATCTCGTTCACCCACACACGAACACGTGCATCAACAACCAGGATTTTACATCTACTGGATCACAGATTCATCAAATCCGTTTCATACACATATGCAAACCTAAACCAGAAATTAAAGCATATAACCATGTATCAACACGACGTTTCATAAACCATGTCACATGCCTATAAAACCCTATGTTTTACAGCATAAACCATGTTACACATAACGATTGATATCTCAATCACGTAATCCACATACGTATTTCGTACATAAATAAATAGTTATAAATATGCACATAACCATATAAATCCACATCACAATGCCACCCGTCATGTAGCTGACATCCACTCACGAGACAACCCACACGACCACAATTGGCCCAAACACGCCCAACACGACCATCACAGGCCCACGATGCTCACTCGTGCCAACACAAAATCCACAGCAAACCCTGTACCCAATCGTGCATCATAAACCACATCTACCATGCACATCACCCACGAGGGCGACACTCAAACGCACACCCGAGGCCACGACACGACCCCCAAAACCACCACATAACCAACCAAACCTCAAAAGGAATCCACAGGTATTTAAATCAAGTAATTGCAATAAATTAATCAATCGAATACCATAGGATACCAATCGAAAACCAAGGAACCAACCCAAAATCACCAACAAACAGCCCAGAATTCAGTTAACTGAAAAATCTACTGTAAACAGCCAAAACGCCCAGAGGCCCTGTCCAATCGACTGACCCTCGAGGTCGAGTCGACTGAACCTCAAGAACACCAATTTAGTCGACTGAACCTATGAGTTCAGTCGACTGAACCCACCCAGAAATAGATTTTGAGCTACGATTTCCACCTCCAACCCCTTGAATCAAAGCCTCAAAACCTCCATACAACACCCTTGGACATACACACGCCCAAACCTAACCTCAAAATCACAAAAGAAACTCTCGAAACACGATTCCATCCACTAGAACCAACGAAAACCCGATTCTTAACCCAAAAACCAACTTTGATAGAATTTCAGATCTACCAAGATCTAACTGTTAAAAATACACACGTTTACCCACAGCACCCTTATACAGTAGTAGGGTTTAGAATCCTACCTCGAAGAGTTTAAAACTCAACGCCTCGAACCACGTGCAAAATCGAGTTTTGCCAAAATTAAAATATGACTGAATGATTGCGTAGCCCTCAATGCTAAAAGCAAGGATCCGCTGTTGGAACGCTGAAAATCGAGCCCCGAGCCCCCGAGAACTTAGAGGGAAGGCAGAGAGAAACTTGTAGAGAGAGAGAGAAGAGAGAGAGGTGGGAGATATTTTAGAATAAATATCTAAAGGAAGATATTTATAGGCTCGTCAAAAAATATCTTTTTTTTTTGAAATTTTTTTGAGATTCGCGCCACAACGTCCCACCGCCCCGGGAGCCTACCCCGCATACATATCTAAGTCCGATCATGCACAAAAGCAGTAAAAATATGCTACAACAGAAATACATAACGCGCGTCCGAAAATATCAAAAAAATAAAACGGGTCAGGGTCTCACATCATGTATTTGTCAAACTTTGTAGGAAAATTCAAAATTAAAAGGGCTTTTTTATTCTACACATTTGTAGTGATTGAAGGGGTGAATTTAAAAATAAAGATGTTGAAAATTTTTGTAATCAAAATAGAATTTCTCACAATTTTTTAGCTCATCGAACTCTTCAACAAAATGGGGTTGTTGAGAAGAAAAATATATCTTTACAGGAAATGGCACGAACCATGCTAAATGAACATAAAATTCCTAAATATTTTTTGGTCGAGGCAGTAAATACTGCTTACTATGTAATGAACCGAGTTTTCATAAGATACTATTTAAACAAAACTCTTTATGAGCAATGGAATGGTAGAAAGCCCAACATTTTTTATTTTCATATTTTTTGATGTAAATGTTTTATCTTAAATGATAAAAGATGATTTGGGAAAATTTGAGTCAAAATCTGATGAAAATTTTTTGGGTATGCTACAAATAGTAAAGCTTATAGAGTCTACAATAAGAGAACTATGACATTAGTCAAATCTATTCATATAACTTTTGATGAAGCTAACCCTTTCTCTTTCAAGATTCCTAATGATGATGATCTAGATATTAACAAAAGAGTAGAAGAAATGCAAATCAAGGAGGACAAAGGCAAAAGCATCGAGGTTCATGAGCCTCAAGATCAAAATGTCTATAAAGAACTACCAAATGGATGGAAGACATTGAATTACCAACCTATGGATCAAATCATAGGTGAACCTTCACGAGGAGTAACAACTTAATTTTCTTTGAAAAATATTTGTGATCATCTTTCTTTTCTTTCACAAGAAGAACCTAAAAACATAAATGATGCACTAGAAGATAAATCTTGGATAATAGCCATGCAAGAAGAATTAAACCAATTCGAAAGAAATAAAGTTTGGAGTTTAGTTCCTAGACCTATAGATCGTACAATTATTGGAACTAAATGGGTACATAGAAGTAAAAAGGATGGAAACGATATTGTTATCTGTAACAAGGCTAGGCTAGTTGCACAAGACTATAATCAAGAAGAAGGAATAGACTTTGATGAAACCTATGCACTTGTAGCTAGGATGAAAGCCATTCGCATGTTATTAGCATATGTATCTTATAGGAACTTTAAACTTTTTCAAATGGATGTAAAAAGTGCTTTTCTAAATGGCTTTATAAATGAAGAAGTATATGTTGAGCAACTACCAGGCTTTGAAGATTATCACTATCCAAATCATGTATTTAAACTAACAAAAGCTTTGTATCGATTAAAGAAAGCTCCTCGAGCTTGGTATGAAAGATTAAGTACCTTTTTGTTAGAAAATAGACTTACAAAGGAAATATTGATACAACATTATTTATCAAAACAAATAATGAAGATATGCTTATCGTACAAATATACGTGAATGATATTATTTTTGGTGCTACTAATGAAAAATTGTGCAAGACCTTTTCTTTATGCATGTAAAATGAATTCAAAATGAGTATGATAGGCGAGCTCACATTCTTCCTCGGGCTTCAAATAAAATAAGCGAAGAATGGGACATTTGTTAACCAATCAAAGTATGTACGAGAATTGCCCAAACGCTTCAACATGGAAGACGAAAAGGTTTTGGGAACTCCAATGAGTCCCTCAACCAAACTTGACAAAGACGAGCAAGAAAAACCTATAGACACTAAGCTCTACCGAGGTATGATTGATAACCTATTATATTTAATTGCAAATAGACCTGATATAATGTTTAATGTGTGTATGTGTGCACGATATTAAGCATGTCCAAAAGAATCACACTTAACTGTAGTAAAAAGAATCCTAAGATATTTATGTGAGACCCTGACCCTTATCTTTTAGGTTGTTTATATGCATGACATGTTTAATCCGGTATATGATAGCATCAATGCGTAGTTTATGCTTTAAAGTTGTAGAAAAGCATGTGTAGATGTGTTTATTGCTTTCCCAGACCTTGGTTAGGTGGGTTGGGTTGGTTTTTGAGCCTTGAAACCATAACAGAAACCAGTAGGCTTCTGCTCGTGGGTTCAGTCGACTGAGAGGTTTAGTTCGGTCGACTGAACTGGTTTTTGGGAGTTCGGTTGACTGGACTCCTTGGTTCGGTCGACTGAACTGAGGCAATACACATTTTTTTAGGAGCTTCAGTCGACTGAAGTGCTCTCTTCAATCGACTAGACATCCCTTTTTATGCGCTTATAAGAGGTTCCAAGGGCTGGAGTGTTTGGAAAGGCTTTCTTAAGAGCTAAGTTTCCTTTTTCTCCTCCTTCTCTCTAGCTTTGTGGGCCCGGGGCTTGATTTGTTGTTGGTTCCTTTGTGGATCCTTCCTATCGGGGTCGAGGGCCTTGCATACATCTGGTCGGATCCTCATTTTGACGCCGTTCAGTTTTGAGACAATGGGATCTTGACTCTCCGAGGTAGGATTCTAGACCTACTACTTCTATGAGGGTGTTACATGCAGTTATACTTGTTTTTACCAGGTAAAAATGCATAAAATGTTGTTTATATGTTTTAAACAGTGGTTTTTGGGTAAAAGTGAGTTTTTACGCTTTTTCTCGGTTATATACATGTTTCGGGTACGTGGTATCCGTGGTTTTCAAAAGAGATTTAAAAACGAAGTATTTTGTGAAAACGGTAAAAAACATGATTTTGGAGGTTTTGAGCTAACCCGCAGGGTTAAGTCTCACCTTTTAAACGTTTTGTTGGAAATAGTTTTAGATCTCCATTTTGATGGATTTGATCTCTTTTTATACATGTGTGGTATAAATTATTTTGCGAGTTTTCGTAGTTGAGCTACGGCGGATTTTTAAATGTTTCCCATAGATGTACCGTGATAGTGGGTATTGTTGAGTTGGGCTTCCATTGCTCCTCGGTGTAAGTCTGAAAATGTGCGTAGCGTAGGTGCTCTGTACCTTCGGGTTAGTCCTCGTAAATTGAGTGTGGGTGCTTTGGACCCTCGGGCTCAGGTCCCGTAAATTGAGTGGTTGTGTTGGGTGTTCTGTACCCTCGGGTTCTGCCCATAAATTGAGTGCGTTGTCGTGACTCCGTGTAGAGCTTGTCATTACCAAGCCTGTGAGTTCAGGGTAATTGACGAGAGTCTATAGTTGTTACCTTTGTCGGTATGGCAAAGTCGGTACATAGGATTACATTTTATCTTTCTCTTCAATTGTGTGGCCTGAGTCGAGCTTACTGTTTAATTACAGCTTTTCCTTAACTGTGGCATGATATCTATCAGGGTGATATGCATAGTTTGAAGGATGAAAAATGTGAGTTTTTATGAGATAAAACCTTTTGAGACTCGTGATAGTTCGATGGAAAACTTGTGGTTTTGGAAGAAAAATATTTTTGGCTCCTGTGGTTGAGCCCGTGTGTATAATTGCATAACCTGCTTTACAGTTTTACTATCTATGTTCCTATTGCGCTTCGGCTCATGGTGTAAAATTTTGCTGTAAAACCTTTTCAGGTGAGCATGATGAGATGACCTAGTTGCAGAGGTGATGGAAGACTTGCTGTAGTTTTCCTTTTTGAGACATGTACTTACACATGTGACGCCTGTTGAGACTGGTTTTGTACGCCTTGAGGCAATACTATTATTCATGTATGAGATTGCATGATTTACAGTTTTATGAGAGTTGAACTGTGGGGATCTTTTAACCAAATGTTGTACATTTTAATTATCAACTGTGAAACCTATTTTCTTAAATGGGTGTTTTGGTGGGCTTTCGCGTAACCCGGATGTTTGGGGCATGACAATTTAATTGGCACCATAGATATAGGCTTATGGTAACTTAAATTCATTTCCTTTGAAATGATTAGTTATTCATATGCGAATTTTTTTGGTTGCACAATTGACAGCAAAAGCACTAGTGAAACCTATTATTTCCTTGGAAAATCACTTGTTTCATAGTTCTTCAAAAAACAAAATTCTGTAGCCTTATCTACTGCCGAAGCAAAATATATGGCTGTGGGTAGTTGTTGTGCACAATTCTATATATGAAACAACAATTTCAAGATTTTAAATTGAATTATGATATTGTGCCAATCAAATGCAATAATACAAGTGCAATAAATATTTCAAATAATCTAATTTTACATTCACGAACAAAACACATTGAGATAAGGCACCACTTTCTTCGTGATCATGTGCAAAAAGGTGATATCTTTCTAGAATTTGTATGCACTAGTGAATAGTGGGCTGATATTTTTACTAAACTAGTTAATGAAGATCGTTTTATTGCAATAAGAAGAGGATTAAGCCTAATGCATGTTCTGAGGTTGTATGAACTTAATTGAAGAGTTTTAAAATCAAGTGAACCACTTTATCTTAGGCGACTAACTGGAACTCAGGATTTTGAAAAAGGCAACCTCCAGTTGACTAACCACAAGACACCGAACCACATAACCAATGCTGTCTTTTCATTTTCCCTTTCGGCTTCACTCTCCTCTCTCTCAGTTTCACTTATTCTTTGCCCCAAAACCATTTCTACTTCATCCATTCCTCATCCTACAACTCTCAATCATTCCTTTCAACCTCTCGATTATGAAATGGCTCCAAGAACTAGAGTAGGCAAAGGAAAATGAATTGCACGAGAGGACACCTCGGACCAAAATGCTAAATGGTTCTCCATGGGACAGGTCGAAACACTCTACAAAACTCATCTTCGGTCTCTCGAACCCATTTTTGGTAAATTCCTTGGCATGCACTTCATAGACACATATTTTCCACATGTTTGTAGACTTTTAGCCAAGGCTGGATGGGGCCCTTTTGTTTTCTATAAACCAAAGGGTGTTTTTCCTCAAGTTACTCATTTATTTTATGCAAATCTTACTGAAGAGATTACACCAAACCCTAATGATCGCTACACTTACCTTAGTACCTATCTCTATGGAAAAAACCTATTGGTTTACCGATGAGGATATTGCACGTCTTTTTGGGATGGGTAGAGTCAACTTTCATTGTCCACGAGTATCTGCATCTTCATGGATCGTGGAACATGAATTCACTCCTCAAACCTTCTTACCCATGATCATGAATGATCTAGCTATAAATTTTGCTATCACACCTAATTACTCACAACTCACCCTAAAGGCCAAAATACTTCATCTCATCATAACCTATAACATTTTGCCTCATAGTGGATCTCGCACTTATATTTCCTATCTTGATTGCTTCATCCTTTGATGTATCTATATGGAAAAATCTCTTGACCTTCCGTCCTTGATATGTTAATGGATGCTTTTGGAAGAAAGTACCAAATGACCTACTCTTCCCTATGGAGCTTTTCTCACACCTCTTATTGAGTATTTTGGATTTTTCTCATCTCTTTCTAATTTTCTTACACCCAAACCCTCTTACTTTCTTACCTCCACCACTCTGAAACAAATGGGCTATGTTGTAAGAAACGGGGAATGGCAACACAAAACTCACAGGCCAACCCCTCAAGTGGCTCAAGATAGTGAGGGCAAAGAAGAAGAGGAAGAAGCCTATGCACAGGATGATACTCCTTCTCTTACTACTCATCAGCACCTCCTCCTGCTTCTACCACCTCTGCTGCACTTGATCCATCTACAAAATCTTTTTTGAAACAAATGGTCAAATCTTTCACAAGGAGGGTTGATAAACTATTTGCAAAGGTCAACTCATGCCTCACTTGCATCAAAGATGCCCTAGGCATTCCACTTTATGACGCCTCTTCACATGATGATGATGGTGATGGCGATGACGACGAACCTACCTCCAGCTCCACCTCTTTTTGATTATAACAAAAGGGGGAGAAGAACGAGAGCAAAAGAAAGCATGAGAAAAAACACAGCACATCTTAGGAGGAGAAGAAAGAATGAGAGAGAAAGCATATGAGAGAGAGAAAGAGAGAGAGAGAGAAAATGTTTTTTTTTGCTATCATGTATCTTTGCTACTCTTGTTTATTTTTTGCTCCTCTCTTGTTTTTGAGTTTTTATGGATGATGATGCTACTTTGTCATTTGTGCTACTCTTTTATAGATGATGATGCTACATTGTCACGTGTATTTTTACTCGTCATTTGAATTTTTGAATAATGATGCTAATGTATACCATATGATTTCATCTTTATGCAAATATGAATGTTATTGCAAATCTTTTGAAATATGCATTTTTGTTTTGGATGAAAATGAATGATATAAGCGTGTTTAATAAATTGAATGGATAAATATGCATGATACTTTGATATTTATGAAATTTAAATAATGAATGATCTTCATTGAAGAATAATTTTTATATTTTTCATTGCTCATAATGCTTACATTGTTTCAAATTGATGAACTTACAAATGATTATTGGAAATTTTGATTAGCAATGACAAGTAAACATTATATGTTAAAAGATCAAATGAATGCTTGAAAGGCTTAACATTTGAAAAGATGATTAAATGAATACATGCTCAATGAATATCAAAATGCTTAAAAGTTTGCAAGATGTTCGATGAAACAAAAGTTTTCAAAAGTATGGTTGAAATGAAATTCAATGTCTTCACATCTATGCATATTGTAAGGAGGAGTTATTCAACTCTTACACAAGCTTATTGATAGAGGGAGTTTTATATAGCTTTCCTATATTATTTTGCTCTGTGTTTGTCATCATAAAAAAGGAGGAGATTGTTGGCCTACCTAGACTTCAATGACCATTTTGATAACAAATCTAAGTATCTAATTGTGCAAATTGAGATTGTTTATAGAAAATATATACTTAGCACAATCAAAGATACAAAGTGGAAGCCATAGAGAAAAATTCAAATCAAACACATTGGCTACAAGGTTTTAGAGCAAATTGAAGACTAAGTTTTAAATTTCATTTTTAGGATCTATGTAAATTCACATATCTCATAGTCATATCTTTTGAAGCTCATAGAAATCCTAAAAGCTTATGAAAAATATTTTCCAAAGCTAAGAGATGATCAAATACTATTTCAAAATCAAAAGTACTAAATTTTTCAAAGTTCAGTCAACTAATGCATTCCATTCAGATGACTGATAATGGATTGCCAAACGAAAAACTAGTTTTTAGCAGTTCAGTAGACTGACCCACAAAGTTCAGTCGACTGGAGGGAAACATTGGCAATCCAGTCGATTGACTAGACCACCTCAGTTGATCGATAGGCAAACTTTTTGAAAAATTGGTTACAACGGCTAGTTTGACATTACCACATTTAGCCCAATGGCTAGTCTAGACTTTTGGCCTATAAATAGAGCCTTTGAACACGGATTTTATTCACTTCAAGCCTTCAAATCATTCTCTCTAATATACTCTCTACTTGTGCTTCAATTTCTTGAGTTTTCAATCATATTTTTTTTGAGAGAAAAGTTTTAGAATTCTCATAGAGCTTCATTGATATATTCTTTGAGAAGTGAGTTAATACACTAATCTCTTGTACTCATCCGCTCATTGAAGGAGCATTTCTTTGTACACATTTATTTCATTCTGTTGTACTTGAGAAGGGTATTTCTCAAGAGAGGTTAATCCGCCTATAAGAGTTGGGATACATGAGAAGGGAACATTCTCAAGAGAGGCTACTCCGCCTAGACTAAGAAGAGAGGCTGCTCCTCCTATTGAAGGAGTGTTAGTGAAAATTCTCACAGTGATTGGCTAGTGGCAAAGACGTAGGCCGTTGCGCCGAACCTTGTAAAAATCTTGGTGTCGTACCTCTAACTCTTTATATTCTTCATTTCTATTATTGTTGTAGTATTGCTTATACTTAAATCAGTCATATTTAAAAATTTGTATTTGAATCTTGTGTTTCTAAAATCTATACTTGTGTTTCAATCTTCAAATAAGAAATTTTAAATCTTGCTTATAAATGAATTTTGTCAAGAAATTTTTTAAATACCCAATTCACCCCCTGTCTTGGGATTGCATCTATACTATCAATAATCTATCGAGAACTCGTGTCACGCTCCAAACTCCGGATAACGTGAAACACTCATAAACAACAAAGATAGCACCAAACCCGAGGATGCACTCTTAAAATAAATCATACATGCATTGTATATAATCACCAAACGGCTTACAATATATGGCCCCAACGCCAGAAAATATGTTATAGCATATATGTTCAAAGCTAGCAAAAAGAAAAACTACAGCTCTTCCAAGCAACCCCGAATCAACCTGCGTGACCGGTACCTGAAAAATATTTTAAATCCTACACCGTGAGCCAAAGCTTAGTAGAAACTAGATAGCACATGCAATATAAGCTAAACATGCTAGGAAAAATGAGGTGCAATTTTAGACTCTCTTTCAAGCTTTAAAATAGTTTGAAAACACGGCTCACACGAGCCCCAAAGATAAAAGATATATATATGCAACACACGAACATATATCTAAATGGACTTTTACAAGCCACGACAAGCTAACTCATACAATCCATGCACTACGCTCAACACACTATGAGCAACACACCCAACACATATCTCTCCAGGACCTTGTTTTCATCCCTCAGATTCTCACGCACTATCTTTAGGATCACGTTTCCATCCTTGAAACTATGCATATCATCCTAACAGATATCATCCCACAGTTAAAAGAAAGCAGTAAAAACAGAGACAAATGCAACAACTATAGACTCCTACCTATTTCCTTAGTCACCACTTAAGGCCTGCTCGGTATTTGCAAGTTCTATACAGAGTTACAATAATGTAAACAACGCCATTCATGGAGGCAACCGACTTAGTTTACGGGTTCACAACCCGAGGGCCCTAAGCACCCATCAACCACTGCATCGTCAGGACCACGTTCCCGTCCTTCAAATGCCCACATGCACACACAACACAAGGATCTTTTCATGTTTTCACCGATGGACCACTACCCCACCTAACATTTCTCGGGCTTTCACCGATGGACCGCTGCCCCATCTAAAATATTCTCGGGCTTTCATCGAAGAATCTCAATCCCATCTAACGTATTCTCGGGCTTTCATCAAAAGATGTCAATCCCATCTAACGCATGCCACCCATGCAACTCAACGCACGCAATCCGTGCAACACACGCAACGCACGCAACCTATGCAACATACACCACATGCATTCGCTCCTCAGAGCCCACATATACATGCCTATAAAACTATGAATTTTAAAGCATAAATCACGTAACTCCTTTACGTAATCCGTACATAAATAAACAGTTATAAATGCACATAACTAGTTAGAAACGCACATAGCTATATATAACTTCACATCATGATGCCACCCGCCATATAACTCGACACGACATCACATGCCACGCACCCATCCTTCGTTAACCCGAACGATCCGTCTACACACCGGCACAACCAACCACTAAACTAAGCCTAGCCCGGAGGCCAACACCAAAACTATAAAACCCCAATTTTCACAAACCAGCGTCTTTTTCCCAAAAGACCCACGGGCCCTAAACACGCCCAACACGACCATCGCAAAACCCACGACGACCATGTTGGAGGCAAACCTGCCAAGATCATTATTTTTGAAAATGATTAATTGGTAAAAAATTAACTGGACGGGCAAATGCCAAAACGGGCTCCAAATAAAATTTTGACGTCGAACGATCAAAAATAAACCCGTGCAACAAAAGTTAATTTAGATGAATACCTCTTGTTGATCTAATCTTCAACTATAGCTTGATTCTGAGTTTAAGTTCCAGTCAGATCTTCTACTATATTTCCTTACGCGATCCTCGAACATAGTGTGGGCTACGATCCTCCGAGAACTTGTACCGGTAGAACCCCGATATATTTTTTAAGTCTTGAAAGAAAAAAATAATATATCAAGAATGATAAAAAAATCAAAATAAACTAGTTCAGCCTACCCGCATATATATAGGGCTACAGCAGGGACCTGGGGAGTAATTATGAGTAAGACTTCTAATGGAACATAGATACCTTCGGGCGGTTTTTGCAATTATGGAAAGTCGCAGCGATTTTTGCAATTTTTCATAAAACATTGAATTACAGTTTACACCACTAAAGAACTGTAATTGCACTCTGACCCATAATCTCAAGACCTTCTTGCATTGAACTTTCGT
Source organism: Heliamphora exappendiculata (assembly GCA_034768845.1). Lineage (NCBI taxonomy): Eukaryota > Viridiplantae > Streptophyta > Magnoliopsida > Ericales > Sarraceniaceae > Heliamphora > Heliamphora exappendiculata. The sequence goes on from JAOTRH010486877.1 coordinate 58,287, forward strand.
TATTAAATGCTTACTATTTCTCCCGACGTTAAGATTCCTGATACCCGCCAATTAAATTTAATTACTAGTAATTTAATTTAATCGGCATTTTCATATTCCTTAAGCCGTTCTGCTTAACTTATTTGACCGCCGGATAATTAAATCTACCTGCAGGGTTTAGCCCGGTCAAAACTTAAAAGCATCCTTAAGGGGTATCATCAATCCTGATCTTTCGGGACGTGAATTACGTCAATAATTAATATTTGTTATATAAATAATACCGCTATCCAACTCACCAGGAATATAGACCCATATAAGATCGCACCCTCTAATGAATCAAAATA
>JAOTRH010486878.1:0-24724 GCA_034768845.1 Heliamphora exappendiculata
TATATTTGTATTAAATTTTTTGCAAATATATAATAATGAGATGGCTATTCCCGTAAGTTTACAATAATATTTTTTTATCTTTTCAATAACTTCAAATAGATTTTACCCTTTCTATTTTATGTCACCCCTCTTTAAAAATGTATATTTTTTAGATGGTCATAAAATCTATTGTACTATATTGTTGATTAAAATATAAATGATGCTATTTTTAATATTTTGGAATGAGAAACCAAAATCAATTTGGAATCACGGATCGGTCTCGACTCGATTCCACTAAGCCCAATGGTTCATATCGGTTTTAAATTTTTTAAATCTGATAGTCACAATTTGGTTCTCGAATTTGTTATGAATTGAACAAGGTCCGTATACACTCCTAATAAAAATAAAAATGTTCATAATAGTCGAATATGATGTTTTGCTGGCGGCTACAATTACTCAAACAATAGCGATCAATACTGATAATGGTTAGGCATTTGAAAGTACGAGAGTTGTTAAAAGAAGTTTTCAACTATTGAAAATATTAAAATTTAATCATCAATCTATGAACTTAAACGGAAAAAAAAAGATTCATGCACAAAAATAGAAAAAATAATCGACGCCGTGTATCTGCGTGGTTTGAACTACAACAGCCTACGTCTACGGGAGAGAGATAATTTATTATGACCATAAAATGTATAATCATGAGACTAAAAATATTCTAAAATTTGACATCTACAATCTGAGTATTGAAACAAATCATATTTCTCCGCTAAAGGGCTACTTTTGTACTCTCGGTATTTTTTCGGTTCTCCTACATCTTTACTATTTTAATTCAACATTCCATACAACAAACTTAAATTATAAAGTTCTATTTATTAAAAAAAATTAAAATTTTAATCTCATATAATTATAAAATTCTATCTATATTAGATTTTTTATGAATTCACGACTTCAATCTAACTCAAAATATATGCAAATAAAATTTTATTTATATAAATTTGCAAACTACAAAACATATTTAACAAAAAATAAAAAGATGCCCGAAAGTTACCGTTGACAACATGGGCATAGAATTTAGGTAATGGATAGTCAAAGATTGTAAGCTTTGTTTGGCTATCAGTTTTAAATTGGTTTAAAATTAATTTTTTAATTTTTTATTAAAAATTTAAAAAGTTAAAAAGTTTTATTTTTTAATTTTTAACTTTTAGCCTATTTGTTTTTAGGCCTTTTGATTTTTTTCATAATAATTTTAAAATTTTATCTTTTTACATATAAAATTAAACAAATTTTAACCAAATAATTATATTAAACTCATTTAGATTGAAGCATAATCATAACATTTTATATTGAACTTATTTCACTTTTTTGGTAATTTAAAAGTTACTATTTTTTTAACAAAATAAAATTTTTAATATTTTAAATTAAAAAAATTTAAAACTAAATTGCCAAATGAAATTTAATAATAAGTAAGATCATGCTTACAAAATAAATGAAACGTGGAAATAATTGAAAGTGGCAATGAAGGAAAGATGTGATGAGGACATGTTTACAAAATAGGGGAAATATTTTTTCTAATAATTTTAAAGTTTTTTTTTAAAAATGTTTATATTCTTTAAAATAATAAATATCAAATGCAATTTTTTTATAAATTTAAAAACTAGAAAAAAAATAGTTATTGCCCAGTGGGGCGAAGCGGAGACGTCTGTTAGGCTAATAAAGGTTTCTCAAATGAAATCCTTTCAAAATCTAATTTTTACAAAAAAAATTTAAAAAATTTATTTTATAGGTTAGACTTCGTAACGTCATTGATTATATAAGCTATATTAAAAAAACTATTAATATAAAATTTAATTTAATTGAATATTAACAAATACATACATAAATAAATTAAATTTTATTTTATAAAATAGGCAATTTTAATTTAAAATAACTAATAAAATACAGTTGATGAAATTAATTTTTAATATATATATTTTTTTTAATAAAAAATTGGTGAATAATTCAATTTATAGACCGTTTACTGTTTTTCATCCAGTATAATATTTTTTAACAAGTAAGATCCACCCTCATAAAAGTTTTAACTCGCAAGGTCCTCTATTGATGCATGTATGATTTTTTGAGACAAAAATACCATTTGTATAGATAAATTTATCTGTTTTATTGTAAGTACATATAAAGATCACAAATAAATTTATATGTTTTATTGTAAGCACACGTATAAATAATACAAAAAAATTTATCTTTACCTTTTAAAATATATATAAAGAACACATATAAATTTATCTGTCTTATTGAAATTACGTATAAGGTGTTATGACTGAACAGATAAATTTATCTGACTTATTGTAAGTACATATAAAGAACAAAAATAAATTTATCTGTACCTTTTTAAAACATGTATAAAAAATACAAATAAATTTATTGGTCTTTTATTGAAAACACGTTTAAAGAATACAGATAAATTTATTTGTCTTATTGAAAGCGCGTATAAAAAATACAAATAAATTTATCTGTTTGTATTATCTGTGTTGATATGCAAATAAATAAATTTATATGTTAGACATAAATATACAAGCATATAAATTTATTTATTTGTATTATATGAGTTAATATGCAAACAGATAAATTTATCTATTTACATATCAAACAGATGAATATCAAACATACAAAATTATCTGTTGCTAGGTATTTTCGAAATAAATTACGCATTTGGACATTGCGCATTAAATTTTGGATTAATTGAGTTTTAGTCCCATTTTTTAAGAATGTAAGAATTTTAGTCCCACTATTTTTTTATATTAGATTTAGTCATTTTTTAAAATTTTTATTATATTCGGGACCATTATGCCCTTTTTAACTTGTGGGATTGTTTGTATTTAAATTCCTTAATTGTAGGAATCGACTATCCCATTTATTTATATTTATATCATTTCTAGCCAGTATTAATGGTTGTATTTGAATTATTTGATTGTAGGAATTCATTATCCCATTTAACCAGTATAACCTTTCCAACTAGTGCTATCTTTCTGCACTTACTTGATATGTTATTGAGTTATATGAGATATATTCCACTTTTCTTTTTTGTATGTGGCAGTTACTAAAATCTTAAATCCCTGAATAGATCATTTTCGTAGGCAGAAATTATATTCCATTGTACATTAATGAGGCTAAGCAGAGCATTTCTGTACAGTGATAATATATCTAAAAATTTCTTATGTGCCATCCGATTTAATTGGGAATTGATACTTAAACAAATTTCCTGGATTGGGATAGATTTGAATACAATTTCAAAGTTCGTCTGTGATAGTTTTGTGTGCTGAAAATATTTTACACGGTTTGAATTTGAAGGTTCTCCCAATTTTTACTGGTATGTACATGATGTTTTGGATTGTTTTGATCTCACTTTTTGTTATGAAAAATTGTTAATTTCATCAATTTTTCAGCACTTTCATTTTAATTAATGGAAATAAAATATTCATTTCTCGAATGATTTAGTGTGTATGTATTCAAGGTAGTTCATATTTGTTCTTTTTGAAATTTTTTATGTTTTGTGATTTTGCGTATTCAATATAGTTCATATGTGTTCTATTTTAAAATTTTAATTTTATATTTGATTTCGCGCATTTGTAAATGAGAAAATAGTATGGTAGATATGGTGAAGTATTGATGAGATTTATAGGAAAAACTACTCTCATACATTTATCAGTTGATTCAACAGTTCGATTTCCAGAATTAAATTTCAAATGATACATTTATCAGTTGAAGCAACAGTTTGATTTTCATAATTAAACTTTAAATGATTTTCAGAATTAAACTTCAAATGATACATTTATTAAATAATATATTTATCAGTTGACGCAACAGTTTGATTTTCAAAATTAAATTTCAAATGATACATTTATCAGTTGACGTAACAATGAAATTTTATAATTCGAAGTAAACTGATAAATGTATCAGTTGCAACAATAGTGCAAATTATGAAATTCGAATTCAACTTGTAAATTTATCAGTTATAATAAATTGTTGTTATTTTGAAAGTATGTTTTAGTATCTTTTATACATTTCAGTATGACTCTAATTACTGTTAATATTTTTATTAATTGTAGGTCATCTTTTGTGGTTGTCTATGATAGGAAGATTGTGGTGATTATGGCGCGAAATTTTGGAAAGAGATTTTAGGATAGATTTATGGAATAAAATTTTTGATTCCCAATTAGGAAGGAATTTTGTCAAACAAAATTTCTAAAGATATAATTTAAGGGTATGTCAGAAAATTAAAATTGAGACGGTACTAATTCTAATAAAAAAAATTAAATGGGACTAAAACTAATTTTACTACCAAAAAGAGGACCTAACCTTAAGTTTTCTTAAAAAATTTTGTTTATGAACCATGCGCGTTAACAGTCCGTTTGGTTATCAATCAGAGAAATAAAAATAATAATTATACTTTCTCCTTAAGTTATAAAAATAAAAATAATAATAAATAATCATGATTTCTCTTATTTTTGTTTGGATTAATTAGAGAGAAAAAAAAATAATTTCTTTCCACTCTTGTTTGAACAGATTTCATAAAAGAAAATAAAGAGTACTAATTATTTTACGAAAATAACATTATTTTTATCATTACTTTTTTACTTTTTTTTATTTTTAGATGGATAATTTGGGTATTATAAAAAATAGTTAATCAACTCAATTCTTTTCTCTTTAAATTCTTCAATTTGGAGATATTTGAAAAGTGAGTTTAAGAGGGTAACTTTTTCTCTCCATTTCTCTCCTCTTTAATGAACCAAATAATTGATAAGAAAGAAGAGAATTCTATTTCTTTTTTTTTCTCTCCACGTCACCTAAACTAAACGGAGTGTAAAAGTTAAATTTTTTTTTTACCTTTAGTTGAAATTCCTTTAATAATGTGATCTACGAGGTCAACTGGTCGAATCATCGGGTTAACTCAGCGAGTGGTCTTAAGAGAATATCATCCCAACGGAAAAATTATTGGGTCACACATCTGTGTAAATCCCACTACTTTTGATGTGTGGTTCAAATTTGCTTGAGGTAATTTGGAGGCAATGTCCCGTGGCATGGGTCTCATTATGCCCACTTGTGGTTTCAAATGCCCAGTTTGAATAAATAGTTTATTTATTTATTTATTGTAAAATAAGTAAAAACAAAAATAAGTAAGTTCATTTAGTTATCTTGGCTTTTAAGTGACTTATTGGTTTATTTTTATTTTATTTAACTTATTTTTGCTTATTTGTTTAAATAAGTAACTTTATTTGACTTAAATTTTACTTATTTACTTATTAATTTATTAATTTATTAATTTAAATATTACTTGTTTATCAAATCAAATAAAAGTGCTTATTTCACTAATTATAAACAAAATAAGCAATAAGCATTTACCCAAATGGGGCTAACGTCAGGGCAGCCTCAGTCCGCCTCAGACTCTCAGGCCTCAGCCCGCCGCGAGGGTCGTCGTCTCCGTCGATTCTGTCCGCCCGCGGCCCGACGATCTTTCTTCCCTCCGGTTAGCTCCTCCTGTCCATATAGTCCTGCGTACATACATTTTCCTTGAACTTTCGAACGATTTCTTTGTTAATCCTGCCTTTTTTTTGTGCGTGTGTTCATATCTTTGTTTTTGATTCTTCATCTGTTGTCTAATCGTAACTTGATGAATATTTAAATCGAATGGCGGTTTAAGTAGTTTATTGATCTTTTGAAGAAAGAATAATTCTTTCTTTTCTTCTGTAGAGGATCAGGATAGGGATCTACTGGTCTGTCTAACTTGGCTGTGACGTCAGGGAAGAATGCCACGTATGTGCCTGCACAAGAAATGTGTGAAATGCCCTCCGGTGGCTTTATACCGGTGGACCCTCCGACAATCAAATCAGGCAAGAGAGTTTTAAGAGAAGGAAGAGCTTGAGAGTGAATTTTGACAGAGTTTTGGCTTAGTAGAAGAAAGCGTACTTTTTTTTCTGCGAACGTTAACTATTTATAAGTAGAAAAATACTTGACCCGTTCATGGAACCCGACTCGACCCGAGCAGGTCGGGTTGTACCTCTTCTCTCTGATCAATGCGTAGCAATTAATGTCTTGATGGTGACTTATCAATGCCATCATTAAATATCTCTACAAGATATCTCTGCAAATATCTCTTGTCATGTCTAGATGTCCATCAGTATTATTCAGGTCTAGCTTCAGGCCTAATTTGGGCTAGGGCTAGGCCTCCCCTATTTGACAATTTTACTCCGGAGTTTGCCTATTTATTACAGATATCTCATTGTCGTACTGCTTTTGGGATATGTGTACCACGGGACATGATCTCCAATATTGACCATTTAGCTCAGACAAGGGTTTAGGCAGCTAACTGTGCTTGGCTATCAATGCTGAGCATTACTCACAATGGTGCCGAGCATCATGTCCTTGGGATTGGGGGCCGAACTCTCACCGAGCTCGGGCCTTGCGCCTTGAAGCCTATAGAGCCCAGATACTCCACCGTATAGCTCGGCCTATTGCCCCGAGCTGATGAGGACGTGCCGAGGAACGGCCCGTGCTGATGTGGACTGCGTCGTTGTACGACCTCCCAGGTGTGCTCCACGTGTCTTTGGTCGGAACTTTAGCCCCCTTATCTTCTGTCTCTATTAATAGACATTTGGATTCACTGACGCTGAATGTGTTTTCAATTTGTTTTAATGTGGAACACATTTAGAGGTACTGTCTCTATTATTTGTTGCTCATTCTACTCTTGTGCTGGTGTTTCGCATTGAAGATCGTTGAGAACTTTTTGATATATTACGGGCGTGGCAGGACGGTTACATCCAATTGTACCGAAAATTGCGCTAAACTTGACTTCTAACTAGATCGATCGATCGTAGCCCGAAGCAAAAGCTACTGGTTTGATTGCCTCAAGAGGACTTTCAATAGTTCAAGTGTTTTTTATAAAATGACAAGAATAAAACTGCAAGGATGGACGAATAAAGAAATGATTTTGAATAAAATTATTAAGAACAACTGGAACATAATACTAGAACTAAATTCGAAATTAAAGATGAAACAAGAAATTTGAGCTGAATGATAGAAATTGAAGATATGAAAATTACAAGATACAGAATTAAAAGAAGCTCGAGGATTTGACGTGTTGTTGATGTGTGTCTTTCATCTTCGCCTTCACTCGTTATTTATAGACCAATCAAATAACCGTTATTCATATTTTGCTTCCACTTCTTTCTCCAACAGTTATTTTATTCTTTGATTTGTTTCTCTTATGCCAAGTGTCCATGCCATAACTACCTCCCTTTTTGATAGCCCATATCTATCCAGGTTATACTAGTCAACAACTTCTATTTATGCTCTTTCTTTTTATCCCCAATTGCCAACCTTTTACTTTTTTTTTTAGGAATCTTCAAAATTCTTTTTTATCCCTTGATGCCACATAAGTTTTTCCAGATACGGTCCAAATAAAGCCCTCCTCAAATACTATTTTTTGAACTAAGAAGGGTATTTGGATACGTGACCCTTTTTACTGCCAAAATTAATGTTAATAAAGCTATGAAAAGCCTTAAGCAGCTGATTGGCGTGCATTCCATGTTGTAAAGATTCCAAAACTGCATAAAGTTCTTGAACCCTGGTTTCTGTTCAGGCCTTTACTGATATGAACCGGCCTGGAAGCTGGCCACCTTAGCTTTGAAGCTAAAAAATGTAGGTAAATACTAATTTGGAAGTGAATTAGAAAGCCTGAGGGTACTTCAGAGCCTATTCTGCTTTTCTTCTTGTAGTTCAATGTGAGCTTTCTGTAGAACAGATTTTTACCATACATGGCCTCCTTTCTAGTCATGTAGGTTGTTAGCCTGGTTAGCGTGGCCTGCAGGGCTACGTCATTCTCAATTGCTAATGACTTCGGCCTGTACGTGCTTATCCAGATATGTGTCCTTACTAGCCAATGTCTTCATTATACAATTTAGTTGAGGGTAACACTTCAAGTCTGGATGGAAAAGTTTTAGGCTTGGATGGCTCAGGAAAAAATTTTAGATTTCCTTTGATTTTCTACCCTTTTCTCTACATCTCCTTTCATGGAAGGAGTTAGTTTTTTTTTTGGGAGAACGAACACCATGTTGCAGGATAGTTTGGCCGTTGTGATAAGAGCCTTGAATTTATTGGAGCCCTTTCCTGCTCCCCTTGTCCGTGCTAGAACTCATCTAGTATAGGCGCTTAAGCAGGATGACTTGGCGAGGAGTGGATTATTTCTCCCACTTTTGCTCATATTTCTTAGGTGTGTATTATGGGATTTTGTCAGGACCTTTTCTTCTCCATGAGAACTTAGAATGGGTCAAACAATCCATTGCCCTGGTAGATTCAGTTGGGGGTTAACCGTCCCGGCCCTTTTGTAGGCTGGCTCAGTCATCCACAAGTTCTTCACTCCCTTATTGTCTTTGGTCACTGCAAGCAAAAGAGGTTGGCAAACCGACATCTTTCATCCGTTTTCAGGCAGTAACGACTTCTTGTTGATTATAATAATCTGTTGATCCCACCATTTTTCTGCTCTAATGGTGAATCTCTGAAAAACTCCTGCATCCTATCCATAGTTTCGAGATAGGGTTTCTTGTAGATCGGCCTACCCACTAGTTTAAGGGCCAGTCCAAACTGCTTCTGAATAATTTCCATCATTTGCTCCTTGTTCAAGGGCAGATTTTGTTGCTGTATAAGGTTGTAATTTTCAAAATTATTCTGACCTTGCCCACTTAATTCTGCATTGGTTGCTGAGAATAAAAGATTCGGGTCCCTCCATGGGATAGGTGCTTGGTCGATGGAAAGAGGGGGAAAATGTTAATTGTTGTCGTTACCATCTCTTACCTCGTTCAACCTAGGACCCATAGGAGTCTTAATTTGCTCGCCAGGATGCCCCCTAGCACAGAACTATTAGATGCAGTTCCTTGATGAAAAGCTGATTGTGTTTGGTGGATTAGGACAGGTTGTTTCAAAGCATGTTGATCTGCTATGATGCTATTTATTCCTGGGACTAGTTGGTGTGAAACCTACTACCTTCTCGTTGAGTAGTGTCATCATCTGTTTAATGGCCATAGTTAAAGTCCTAAAATGGGGTTGTGAAGGACTGGGACAAGGATTGATACAGCTCCTTGTTGGCCTTCAACAAGTATTCTTTCATGCTTTTTGCTACGTTTCACAAATCAGTGGAAAAAATCGAGCTAGGCTGTGATTCGGCCTCGAAACCTTCCGGGATTGAGTTTCCTACGGTTTGACCTATCTTCGCTTTTCCACAACCTCTCCATGCCATTATGCTTTTGAACAACACTTGAGTCCTACTGGGTGTGCCAAAAAATTGTTGGTGTTTCGCACTGAAGATTATTCAGGACCTTTTGATATATTGCGGGCGCACCAAGACGATTACGTTTAGTTGTATCGAGAATTGTGCTAAATTTGACATCTAACTAGGCCGATCGAGCATAACCTGAAGTAAAAGTTACTGATTCAAATTTTGCCTCAATGAAGAGGACTTTTAATAATTTCCAAGAATAAAATTGCAAGGACGAATGACTAAAGAAATAAATTTGAATGAATTTATTAAGAACGATTGAAGCGTAAACTAGAACTAAATTCAGAATTGAAGATGAAACAAGGAATTTGGACTGAATGATGGAAATTCAAGATATGAAAATTACAAGATGCAGAATTAAAAGAAGCTCTGGGCTTTGATGTGTTATTGATGTGTGTCTTTCATCTTCGCCATCACTTGTTATCCTCAACTACCAACTCTTTTCTTTTTGTAAGAATCTTCAAAATTCTTTTTATCCCTTGGTGCGACATAAATTTTTCTAGATATGGTCCAAACATCTTGTTATGCGTTTTAATTTATTTTGTGCAATTTTCAAATAATGATTTTGTTCTGTGCAAATCTTATTGATTATAATAAAAACTTTCTCTTAGTTTCTAATTCACTAGATTAGGTAAAAGTAATGTGAAAATTTGGCATTGCAAGATTCTTACGCCTGATTTGGTTGTTTTTTAATTCATCAGTTGGCATCTTTTTTTTTTTCTTTCTTTCTTTTCTTCTGTTAAATTTATGTGGTGATTAGTTTTCCCTTCCTTCGATTCTTGAGAAGGATTCAGTGTTTATTAGGGACCGACGACCATATGTCTTTTGGTTTTTTACTTTTGAGAATGGGGCAAACATGAAGTCAATTCTAATTCAATGACTTATAGTTGATTGTAAGGACTAAGGACTGGATTAGAGCATATATATTTTGAGGAGTAACATACATCTCCTTTTGTGATTCCCCTCCCCAGTTGTTCCCTTTAATTTGCAATGCTGATGGAACCTTCAGAAGCAATTTTGTTTCTTGTCCAGTGTTGATAACCTGCTTTAAGGTTTTTATTGGTGGTTCCTATATGTATAGAATCAATCAGTTTCGGGATAGATTTAGTAATTTGTTTGTTATCTGGGTACATTCATAGTGCCAATCACTCTTAGCTCTTACATTGGTCTTGAATGTCTATCAGTTCTTAATGGAGATGGCTGGAAATAAGATTGGGAACATGCCACGAAGATTTTGCCCCAATGTTTGTTTATCCGATACAAATCAAGGTGAGGATTATCAACAAATTCGGCTGTAATACGTTTATTACTAACTAATTCTCCAAGGGGGAACATCCACCTTATTAGAGAGGGATTTGTGTTATTGGAACTCTGCAATAGTGATCTCTCCCTATGGGATGAATGGGAGTGTCGCAGAGAAGAAGGTGGATGTTCCCCCTTGGAATTGAGGGAGCAACGCCCAGAACTAGCTGAGAAACCTAGTACTTCACCCTACAAGTCCGGTGATAGATGGTTTTGATAGCACTTAAAAGCGCCTCCAATTCGTTACTAATCTAATGCGGAATATCAGGAAGAACTCGATCTAATTAAGATAATATTCATTGCCTTCTGTTCCGATTGGTCTTCCGTTCGCAGTATACAGATTTGCCTCCGCTCCGCTATAGTAGTTTCAACTGGTAGTGATAAAGTGCCCAAAATGAGGAATGCTGCCTGTTCTTCAATTTGACTTGTCTATCCTGAACCTATACTTTTGTGAGAAAGTCTTGCGTAGCGTTATTGTCTCACTTCCCGCTCAGACTCTATATGCATAGCTGGGACAAATAAGCGTAGCTTGTTTCAAATCCATGCTTGTGACCTTGAAGCTGACGGCTTTCTCTTGCTTTCCATTTTTTTCTATAGCTCTCAAAGTTCATTTTGAGTTTATTACCGGGCCGAAAAATTTGTCTGATGGAAGGTTTTCTGAAAGTTACCAAGTCTCGTGACTCTAATAGGAACAAACGGTAAGCTCTCTGTAGGTTTGTTCTCTTTCTTCTGTGAAGTGTTGGAAGCATGGACAAAAAGAGCATTGCTTAGACCTTCCTCCAGAAAATATCTTGCAAAAGATGTTGATGAAAAGACCTACCAATGCGGCAATGCCACTAATTTTTTTGTATGGAATGATTAAGTGAATCATTACTAAAACCTATTTAATTTTGGGTGAGAGCATGAATTTTATAATGCTTAATTTTTAATTTTTTACATTTCATTAGGGTGATGGTCTGTGACTCGAGTGCATACCATAAACTTCATCATTGACAGATTGCTATTATGACATGTGGGGATTGGTCCTTATTCATAGTGGGTTGGAACACCCTAGCATGACCTGAAATGATTACCAACTAATCGTTGCTCGGTTTTACATTGCCGACTTGGCAATTGATTTAACATCAACTAACTTTTTCTTAGGCATTTTGCAATATAGGATTGAACTGGATTTTTAGAAGATTTAGTTCATTAACTTTCAATTTCATTCCTTTTGCGGCATTTGAAATTGCCCAGAGTTTTCCAAAGCCCTAACTAATGTGCTGCAAATAGAAGTCAAACTTTTGAACAGCAGTCGACATTTTCAATTTTTATGGTCTTCCTAACTTCCCAGGTCATGAAGACTATAATTATAATAGTAACACTTATAAAGATCTTTTTTGGTAACACAAAATTGATTTATGGTGACATTTCCAAAATCCTTGTGGCCCTTTCTTAATGAGGAGGATGACAGACTAACACGAGATATACTACGAGGGAAGTAGCTTGATATTAGTTCGGATCCACTTTGTGAGGAGAGTTCAATCAAGAGACTAATGAAAAGGCCTTCGGCTAAAAATAAATAGAGTCATAATGCTTGTTGGTGCAGTCATTAAAGGTGATGGATATGCAGTCTTCCCTTACTGTATTCCACCCTAAATCAGGAACAGTGGAGCGGATTAAACCAAGTATTTTTCATTTCTTTTGGTTAACTATATTTGCTTCTGTTTACTAGAGATACAAAGAGGGTATCCTTGGGTATGAGTAAGAGGGGAAAACAATATTAAAAAAAGGTTGTCCATGCAAACAAACGGATTGGATAACTTCATGTAATTCCTAGGTATGCAGTTTTTATATGAAAAGTCCATGCTACATTCTTGCTTCAACTTATATGGTTAGTTGCCAGAAATAGCATGATGACAAGTGGTCCTATAAAACAGAATTCGTGGACAAAGCTGCTCATACAGAACAATGTGGTGTTAATGGCATGTTTGTCTTTTATCATCTCTAAGCTAAGAGTTGTCGTTGTGCTTTTATTTAAATAATAATAAAAGTGCAATTGGCACACCGTTCTGGACAGGATAGTGTATCTAAGTAATAGTTGTACAACATTACCTATGATTGTGAACAATGCAAAGAGTGATCTGGTTTCGTTGTGCTTTTCCTGTCAAGTGAAAAACTACTTCTGAGGAAAAGTTCGGACCGAAGTCGTGTGATTACATTGTGAATGTGCTGTTCACTAGTAAAGGACTTTTAGGGAAAATACTGAACTAGACTATCAACTTTTTGACTGTCCAAAATAAGATATTGAAAAATCCAACAGTTTCTCTTGGTTCCAAATATTGCTGCATTTACAAGTTGAGGACATGCAGATGTAATATATTGGGAGGTCAACTTAAAATTTGCTTTAAAGTATTTTATTATTATTTTTTACAACCTTAACTATTTACACTATGAATGGTGACAATATAGAACATTTATTCCTTTCCTTATTCCATTGTCATTAGCTATACGCTAATTAAGGTGCATGTTATGCTGCAATGTTATAAGTTAGCAAGGTGGGGATTGCAGATCTCAATTTTAATGGATCTTGAAGAGGAGCGAAATAGAATAGGAGATTTTTAGAAAATCTATTTATCAGATCTTTTCACTAATTCATGATATTTTTGTTTTACAGGCATAGTGGTCACTTTGCAATAGTAATAAGTACATAATAATATGGTGGTATAATGAAAATATATTGGATATCTGATTTTCGTTTGTAAGTTGGATTTGATGTTAGTCCAAATACAAGTTAATTGAGCTGATGATAGGTCAAGCCAATAATCTTTGCATGTTTGGTTTGTATACTTATTTCAGAAATCTCTTGTGGATTATACTTCCCGTCGCATTAGCATCGGCCAATGCAAGGAGAAAACTCAGCTATGACACTAAGGGTGGGATTTTCAAGAAAGCTTTACTTGGAAACCAGAAAGGATATAAAAGGGTAAAAAGTATTTTTTAAATTTTGCTATTTTTGCGTACTGAATTTGAGTTTTGACTATGCTATTAACTCAGCAAAAATGATTGAAAGAAAAATCTGAATGAAATATATAGGTGTATTGCAAGTAGTGTCACTAAAAAGTTGGAATGATTAAGAGAATTAGAAGCAGCTTCATTGCTTTTGAAGTGAGTTTATAAAACTCCAACCAGCCGTGAATTGAGTCAGAAAGAAAGGTGTCATGTAGTTTGGTTTTAGATTTTAGGCTGCTGGTTTGTGGAAAGCCCAAGTTCCTTTCCACCAATTCATGCTTATATTGTACCTAAATGCACTTTATCCATGGGAGGAGTTATTTCTTATTATACCAGAGCAAAGTATCGTTTCTTCAATCAAACACATTTTAGATTTTTCTTTTATGATGTATTTTTCATTAGGATACATTCAAGTTTTGGAAATTCCTCTTTTTGCCAATTAGTGAAGACAGTTTTCCTTATAAATGTGCTTTTAAACTTCCATAGCCTGAATCAGTTTCGGCTAGGAGCTGCATGCAAAAGAAAGTACCTAGTCAGAGTTGTTTGCAATTATAGCTGGTTCAAACTTGAAATCCTACATAATGCTATTGCTTCTTTACTTCATGGCTTCTTGAACGCTTAACAATCACTATTTTTGCGTATGACATTTTTTACATCATGGCTTCTTTATTCATCTTGGTGCAGCAGTAGGCCAGTAAGGTTGCTCCATTTTGACTTGGGCATCGTGTGCTTGAAACATTGAAACAGTCTCTGCATATGGAGTATGATTGCATACATCTAGCCCTTTTGATACACCTGACAATCGCGGGAGTCTCATGCATTAGACAGCTCCTTTGTATCTTTAACATTTTTTGTGTATGAAGAAGAGGCAACTTGGTTGTTTTTCATTGGGACCTGTGTGTGTGTGATGAGGAAGGCAGGACTTAAATGTAGACTTGATCCTATGACTTCCGTGCTACATTTGCAATTTATTTGGGAAGTGTAGCTTTAAAATTGTTTACTAATTTGGGAGTATTGTTAATCTTGTAGGTAAAGTTGCAGTGGAAGGGAAAGTGGAGCATAAATTTGACATGAATCCCAACAGTCCAAACTTGGAGGAATACAGAAAAATGTGGTGTGAAAGGACCAATAAATTGATGATTAAGAATAGACAAATACAGGCAGTATATCTCTATTTATTTCCTTCAGCTGTTTATTTCTGTGAGCGTGGGGGTAATGGAATTCTATAGGTGATTGAGAATGATCAGAGTCCATATGGATGGTTGTCTTGGGTGCCTCCATTTCTTAGGTATTTATAATCCCTCACTCATTAACAAATTTATTTTGAAATTTTTACTGTCATTGGACTTTTATGCTGCTTTTTCTACTAACTGTTCCTGCTCAGCTTTTGGAGTCGACATTGCCTCGTTAGAAAATAAAATTTGCCAATTTAGCAAAGGAGCCACCTTGCACGTCCGAGCAGGATAGTAATTGGGAATGGGATCTGGAGGATATTATGTTTAAACTTTTCAAATGGCAACCTAATTGGGGCTTCAAGCAGTTAGTCCAAAAAACAGATCAACCTGCAATATGTTTGATTACTTATATTTTGCATTTTTATTTGTTAAATCGGCATCTCTTTATATGGTGTCATATAGTAGTAGCATTTCTTCTGTTAGATATAAAATCAGTTAATAATTACTTCAACTATGAGAAGGCAAAATTTTAACCTTTTCTAGGATAGGTAGGTTAATTTTTGTCGTGGCGTGTTTGTATCAGGAAATGATGATTAGATGCTGTTGCATATGTTGTTAATAACATCAGTTGGATGGGTTTTAAGTATTAACTTGTTTGGAACTTTTAGACTTTTTCTTTGTATGCAGCTTGTGTCTATGATAAAAGGGGAACAAACCAAGGAACTTATGAACTCAAGCCAGAATATAAGAGATCTGTTGAGGATACAGGTGCTGAATAAAATTGTTTTTTATCCGATTGCATATTTGTATGTGTAAGTTTGGATTTAGTTGTCAGGCTGACAGATTGTGGGTCATGGGATTACATATCATGGATATGTAGGAGTTGCTGTGTTAAGGACGCATACTAGGTGCTAAACACCAACAATAGGAAGAATGGTTTCTTTGTGTGATATTTTCTATTCTCTCTTCTCCTTTTCTGTTTGAAAGTATTCTTGCAAACTCCAATTACAAGTGCCATAATATATCTACTTTAGTTATTTTTTAAAATTGTTCTTATTTTAATTGTAGTAGTTGCGAAGTTACTCTACATAGGATTTTTCTCCTGCAATGAAAGCATTTTTTTCTAGTAGGAAAAAACAAAAAAGGTTTGAAGGGAGAAGATATGGTGCCGACTGCAGTTGTGTTCCAATTAGTACCTAGCTTGGAGTATTATGGACTAGAGAATGGATGGTTTGATGCAACCCACTTTATTTTCCTAAAAATAATGCTTTAACATGTCATTTGAGTAGATGTCATCACAGCCTTTTCAAATGGAACTATGCTATTTTCTGACGGACACCCTGAAACAGATAATCTGGGTTAAACCAACATGGTGAAAACCCAAGTTGCTTAGTAACATAAGCTGGAGAATAAATTTGCACGATCGCTTTGTGATTGCTGAGGTGGATCCCCTTTTTTTTCCCCCCCTGAGAATGTCACTTCAAGGGTAGTGAGCAGAGTACAACCAAAAATTCTTTTAGGTATTCTCAAGAAGTTTCTCTACCTTGAGAGCTGGAAGAGCCTAGTGGAAATGGAATCAACAACTTAACCTAACGAAACGAATGCCATAAAACTACATCTCTGATGGATATTGAGTGCTTATCCATTTAAAGATACTCATATGAAAAGCAGTTAAATTTTTGACAATTAAAGTAAAACAACACAAAATCGCTCTAAGATGATTGGCATTTCATAATCGCTCCTGCTAGAAGGAAGGCTGCTTGATTTGGGTCTCTGGCTGCTACTAGTAAGAATCCTTAGTTCCTTAGTCTTTTTCTTTTTGTCCTGAAAAATTGATTTTCACCATTCTGTTTATGGAACTAGAAGTCCAAATCTTTAAAAAAAAAAAAAAACTAGAGTGGTGGCACACAGTGTGTGTGCAGTTATTTTATATTTAAAAATTAAAATGTAGTAGCCCTTGCGTAAAAAATTTGAATTTCCAAATCTCTCTTTAAAGTTAATAAAATAAAATTGATATAAACACTAATAAATTCAACATTTTGGGCCAATATGATCATTTGAAAGATCCACATAACTTCAATTTGGTAGAGACACCAATTGGTGTTCTTCCTTTATATAATAGTATTAGATAGTATTAGATATAATATCATTAGATGATATGCTGCCAGTTCATATGTTTCTGATTGATCCATGATCCATCCCAAGAGATATGCACCAATTTATTCGATCTGAATGCTCCATTATGGGCTGTATTGTAATGTGAACATCATGCAAGAATACAGGGTAATTATGCCATTTATGGACATTAAGATGTGCCCTCTCAAGATAAGACTCAACTGTGGACAATGATGTCAGTGTAAACCTATTGTTGTAGCAAATTAGTGTGACCGTGTGACAATGAGATGTTACAGGAATTAGGAATCCTTATGCTTTGTATCCCTTTCAAACAATACTTAATGTTTCACTTTGACAAGGGATTGAACCTCATTGATTGGTATTTGTAGAGAATTCGTAGAGCCCAATAGACTATGTACATCCATTATTATAAAACTCATGATGCCGCTGCTGTTCTTTTTCTCAAAAATCATCATTAAGCGCATGGCACATTAGTGTAGTGTTCACGCCAACCAATGTGTTGCTCACTATTCATTTTGTAAGACGCAGGGTAATGATGATGAGATTCTTGAAAATAACCTTCTAGGCATATTTTTTTGTCATCTCGTGTAGATTTTCGAGGCGTCTCTTACCTAAAGATTCCTCTTCTCTAGTGAGCCATTGGGCAATAGATCAACTTGATCATGCAATGATTTGTCAAGGACACGTAGGAGATGGCATGTGAAGGATACGTGCTAGGTGCCAATTACCCATATTAGGAAGAATGTGCCTTCTTACCTAAAGATTGCAAATGATATAATTCATAGAATTAAAGTTGGTTGGTTTAAGTGGAGGGATGCTTCCGGCGTTCTATGTGAGTGATAGATACCCACAAGATTTAAAAAAAAATTATACGACAACTATTAAATTGGTGATTCTATATGGAACATCATGTTGAGCTGCTAAGAAGGATCACATAAATAAGATGTGTGTTGCTGAAACAAGAATATTTGTGGATGTGATAAGAATTAAAAAGATACAATTAGGAATGAAAAGATTCGTAAAATGGTAGGAGTCGTACCAACTGAGGATAAATTGAAAGAAAATAAATTAAAGTATTTTTGACACATACAATGTAGGTCAGTTGATGAAGTAGTAAGAAAAAGTCAGAAGATCGTGAGTAATGGATTAGAAACATTCGAGGGAAAGTAGACTTAAATTGACACGGGATACCGTATTAAGAAAAATATATGAATTTATTGAAACTAACTGAAGATATGGCCCTTAACAAAACAGAATGGCGTAAAAAGATTTATGTAATCGATCTCAATTGATTGGGACAGAGGCTTAGTTTAGTTTGGTCAGTTTCATTACTTAAATAATATGAGCTACAATATTCGATTTCTTATGTTTGATAATTGTTCTATTTAAGTGCTACAACGAAATTATGTTACGTGGACTCTAGTGTCAGGTACAAATATGTGTTTTAGTGTATTATTCATCTAATTCCCATATCTATGTTGGCATAGGGAGGGACATGACAAAATATTCATATTTATTAATATACATTTTTTTAATTTTTTATGGTAAAGTGGTGTTTTTCGAGGCAGCTGAAGACATTTCATGTGTAATATGCGAATTTTAAACATGGTTATATAGTAAATATGATACTTGAATTACTAAACATGCTAGCTAGTATATATTCGATTACACACATCGGATACATATACTATATTATTACATAAGTGTTAAGTGTCTCACACGAGTACTTGATCAATTCCATGTGACATAATTGCAAAGTAATTTCCCATAGGGTCATTCTCTTGTATGGAACGACTACTTTTTAACTTGGAGTATTATAGAAAAAAGAGTGGGTGGTTTCATGTGGAATCTTGTATATGGGTTAAAAGAAGGTGCCTTGAATGTTATTTGAGAAGATGGCATTGCAACTTATTATGTGGAACTGTGCTAGTTTTAGGTGAACTACACAGAGCAGAAAATTTGGCTTATAACTTCCTAACCTTGTAGGTTATAAACCAAGGTGCTTGGTAATCCATCATAGTTATAGAAAACATTTTTATGTTCACTTTCTGATTGTTTAGGTGGATCCTTTCTGAGAGATCACCTCGAGGGTAGTTAGTACTCAAGCAAAGTGCCACCATAAGTGCTTTTTAGCATTGTTGAGAAGTTTCAATACCCTGACGGCCGGAAGAGCCTTGTGGAAATGGAACCAACAACTTATCCTCGTGAATTTCAGTGCCACAGGAACTCGAATCTGATGGCTATTGAGAGCTTGTCTGGGTAAGCACGGTCATAGATGTAAACAGTTGATTCTTAACAACTCAAATACGCTATACACTGCATCAATCCGAGATGATGTTTGATGTTTCATTTTAATTCTTGCTAGAATGTAGGCTGCCTGTTTTGGTCTCTGGCTTCTAGGACTTAAGTATACTTTTTAAAGTTAGTATGTTAATGAAAAGCGCAGAAAGGGAACAACCGCGTACACAATATCCAAAAAGACTATACAAATAAACATCCTATAATCTATGGGGATGTACAATCAACTCCTTTCCATCGAAGATTTTCTATCCACACTTAAACCGCATTAGAAGTAAAGGAGCCACATCCCAAGCCTTATCATTACCTTCCCTCAGGTATCCATTATGTTAGAAAGCAAAAAACTGATCTAGGAGTCACAATCTATGCTGAAAACTGGTAACATCAATCCCAGATATCACTCGATGGCCATTACCTATCCTGAATGAGGTACATTTGCAAAGACTCGGTAGACCTAATGTTTGATGCCTCTCTGAGCTACCTTAAAGGACACTTGAGTGTCGGGTTGAACTGTGTGATCAATGAGTTGCTTGGGGCTGTTCTGGATGTCCTGAAAAATGATTTGCATGATTCTATTTACACATCTAGTGGATAAGTGCTGGAAAACATTGATATGAAGCCATTTCATAAAATCATGGAATTGATCTTATCGAGGAGTAGGGGCGGAGTGCCGGAGCCAGAACGTTTAACATGGAGGCCAAATTTTATGTAAAAAAAAACTTAGACTTAATACAATAATTATATGGTTTTTTTACAATAAGTCTCTTTGTAGTGCATAAAACATTGCATAAGTGTGTTGCAGTTTTTATTTGGAAATAAAATAAGTTGGATCAACAATTGGTTATTGATATTTGCGACATGTATGAATGTAGTGAAGTATGCAGTGTTTTTATGCACCGCACTAGACTTATTGTTATTTTCAAGACATAAATCAAATACACAAATGTATGTCAATAAAGGTCTAACAAATTAAAAAAGAGTTCACACTCTATTTATATAGTAAAGAAACAAAATAAAAGTCTATTTTAAAGATATTATGAATAAGAGATTTTATAAAAATATAAATTTTCTAGTAGAATATCCACCCTACTGAGTCATTTATAAAAAATATGCTCGGCGTTCTTTCTTATTGTGAAATTCATCTATGATGGAAATTCGTAGTGAACTTCTATGCAACTTCCCTTTCTACGTACAAAATTAAAGAGTCTAGCATTCTTTCTTATCATAAAATTCATCTATGATGGAATTCATTGTGAACTTCTATGCAATTTCGCGTTCTATGTACATAATCAAAGAATTGTAAGAAAGTCATCCTTCATCTTGTTACAAAATCTTGTCTTAACAATTTTGTTTGAATGCTTTATAATACTTAAAGAGTTTTTACCACAGTGAGTGGCACTCTTGTATAGAGATGTAACTTATTAATAGTTTTCCACAGTGGGGGGCACTCTTGTACATAGATATAACTTATTGATTTAATGTTATATAATACTTATGATTTCTACCATAGTTGGTGGAGCCATGGTCCCCTTAGGCCCCAACATAACTCCGCCACTACCGAGGAGTTATGCATTGATTTATTATCTTAAAGCCTCATTATAGATGATGAAGTATATCTCATCTAAGATACAAGCCTGTTATGCCATTTATGGACATTAAAAAATGCCTTGGCGAGTAAGATCCATGTGATAACATTGATGTCAGTGCTGGCTAAGTGTTGCTACAAATGAATGTGATTCTGAGATATTACAAGGTTTAGGAATCCTCTTGCCTTGCAACCCTTTCAAGAGATACATAATGTGTCATCCTGATAAGGTAAGTTAGGAACCTGGTTGATTGGCATTCTAGAGATAGCCACTAGACCGACATGCACACTCATTATTCTAAGACTTATGATGCCACTGCTATCCCTTTCTCGGATATCATCATTGCGCGCACTCTACGTTAGTGGATTGTGCACATCAACCATTGCTCGATTCTTTCGAATCTTTCTATCATGCATTGTTATCTTTGTGGGAATCTCCAAACAGGAAGTTTTGTGCGTAATCCTTGTGAACATACAATTTACTAGGGCAGTCTCATCGGAGCATGTATATGAGGTCTAACGTGCTACTGTAGCTGTGAAAAGTTTAAAAAAAAAAAAAGAAGAAGAAGAAGAAGAAGAAGAATCCTGAAGCCACATGTGGCTTTGATGTTTTGAGATGTATACTTTGAGAATTTTGAGTGTATTGTGAACTAGATAGAATAATCTTCAGGATTGGAAACAAGTTAATATGAAGACATTTAGTTTTCTGGAGGAGGAACATGCTCGAAACTCTTGCACTGGCCCCTTTTTTTCCCAAGAAGTGATGGTATTTGAACCCTATTCTGGGAAATGGTAATTTTGACATCTGAATCAATTAATGTTTTCTTCAATGAGAAAGCAATGATCTGCATTATTATTATTATTATTATTATTATTATTATAAAAAAATTTGCTGAGCAGGAGCTTTATACTTTGTTGTTAAGAAGTTCTAGTAATAACAACAGGCTTCTTAATGGATTTTGTTTGTCTCTCTTAAATGCTCTGCAGTCTACACTGCTAAGCGTTTGATCCTTAGAGCACTTTATCTGGATACTTACCATCATGTAAGGAAGCCTAATCATATCTATATTGGCTTTGATGCAAATGACTTTTTCATGATAGGACTAATTAAATTCTATGGGGCTTGAACACCTAATCGACATTTAACATGTCTTCCAAAACATATCAGGAAGCACCCCATTTGAGCATGATAGACCACCCATGTGTTGCCTACTGTTCATTTTGTTAGATGCACTCGAATGGCAAGGAGGATCTTGAAAATGACCAACGAGGAATCTTCTTTGTCGACCTTGGAAGATCTTTACGGCATCTCTTGCCTAGAGATGAGCCACTAGCCAATAGATCAATTCATCTTGAACTTTTTTTAGTAATGGTGGCTGGGGGTACCCCGGTTATGGGACCCTTCTCTGTATGGTGCATGCTATAGGGAGTTATAATGGAGACTTTGTCACTCCCATGAACGTGTATGCCAAAAGTGGGTTACCAATAAATGAAGGGAGAGAAATTTCTTGTCAAGAAATATTGATGCCCCTTGTGTAGCATCTAGGATATTCTTGGATCACATCTACTCATTTTCACGTTCGTGTTCATTAAATTTAGTGGCTTGCTGCTTGTTTTGTTTTCAATATGCTGCTGGGGGGCACCTTCTGTCTTGGCCCTCTTCCATTATCAAGAATTATTGATCTTCCCTCCTGTCTGATTGATTCCTTTTATTTTGTATATATAACTTTTTATTTCTTCTTTTCTTTCCTTTTCTGCCAGGCTATATTCTCTTGTTACATTGTTCGTCAGTTCCTTTCTAGACTTGCACGGTGGTGTTGAAAGATTTTAAGTATGTTGGTATTGAGCCATATTGTGAATTCTTTGAGTGGCAATCTTTGTTATGCGATTGTTGTTTTAATTGCAGATCCATGTTACATGAATTCTTTTGAATGTATAAAGTACTAGTATCAAGCACTCGACCCTTGGATAAGGGTATGAAAAATATGTTTGATATTCTTAGTTGAATATTTACCTAAAAAGCATATTTTTAGCAGTCGAGTTTATTATATAACTATGCATAAACTCTCATTTGTGCATGAAATATTCTATGTAGTTTTATGAACACCATTCATCCTAGAAAATATAAATATTTTTTCGCATTTCAGTGCTCTTGATATAAGAATTAGATGAATTCGACACTTAGACACATGTTTGCACTGGATACCTGTTCTTGAGTCTATGTAACATAGTTGTTAGATGATATGTTAAATTCTCTGGCCAAGTTAGAGAGTACCTTTCAAGTATTTAATATCTTTAATATCCATAAGTTAGAGAGTACCTTTCAAGCACTTAATCAATTTGGCGGTATGGAAAGCAAATACTTATGGACTGGATAAGGTGATAATTCACTTTGAACTCCCTATTGACAAGGAGATATGTACGCATGAGAATGCATACTGATGCAAATTTAAAATTATTGTGCATCGTTCGTTTCTAAAATTGTAATTTTTTGTCAGATTAGCACACGTGAAGTAGACGGATCAAGGTGTTTTATATGCATCCATCCGTCTTGGTATTGCTCGCCTTTAGCATTGTAAATTGTAATGCAGAATCGAGTTACAATAACCGATATTTACACACAAAAAAAGGGGTTTGTAGAGGTAAGACTGTCTACCTACTAAGCCTGTGTTAAGGGGGGTGGGGGTGGGGGAAGCACAGTGGGTTTGGTAAATGAGAATTTTTTGAAGAGAAAGGGCAATGAAAGAAGGAAATTAATTTATTTGAGTCAATCCTTAATAGGGATTTGAGTCAAAAAGAGAACTGATTAGCATACGTGGGTGGAGATAGCAATCATGTCAGTCTTTTACGCATGAAAAAATGTACACGCACACGCATCTTGTTGAGTTACACGATCCTATCTAATTAGGTTGCGGCCACTTAGAAAATAAAGTGAAGGATGCGAATGGGGGCAGGGTGGGGCAGAAAAGAGGTCTCTTTTTTACATTTCTTATTTGATTTTGAGCAGAGCAGAGACCGAAATATTAGAGTATAGGGTGGAGGCGAAAATATTTCAGAGTGAGTTTGTAATCTTAATAAGAGTTATAGATAATATAATAAAAAATAGTTATTGATAAATTAATGCAAAATATAAGAAATAGATTTAAAAAAAAAGAAAAAGAGATAAATATAGTATTTTTATATTTTAGATTTTTTATATTTTTTAAAAACAAACTTTATATACATATTTATATTTTATATATATTTTATTTTATGTAATGAAAGACAGAATGATATGAGAGAAGTAAATATTATCTCTATTCCGTTTGTTATTAGGAGCAGAAAAAATTTATACATAGTAGAATAATAGGATGAGATCGTGCAGGGCGGAGCAATAAAAATTATCAGTCCTAAGTTAAACCATAATTATCAAATATCTATGGGCTTACACGCTCAGTCTCTTCTACCACAGTGTGGGTGTGTGTGGGGTTAAGTTTCCCTTGGTTTTGCATCTCTTCATTGTCTTTTATTTTGGGAGAGTGTAGTCCACTTTAATCGCACTCTTCTCATGTTTGGAATTATTCTCTTGTAATTTCCAATATATAAGTGTGTCAAATGTCGTTTAAGTATCTCGACAAATAAAAGAAATAAGCGACAAAAAAATATTATTGTTTATTTGGCCAAGTACTTAATAATATTTGATTAATTTAATTTTTATATGAATAATTTATTTACCAAAAATTACTAAATAAATAATTTTAATTATCAAAATGTAATCAAGAAAGGTCACACTAGGCCAAAAATATACTCTTGAGTGTAGGTCAAATGGTCAAGTTTTGAGTTTAAATCTTCTTGGAGGTTTACTTAGTTATTAATTTTAGAATCTTAAGATTAGTAATTGGTCTGAATATTTAATTATTAAAAAAATAAATTAATAAAGGAAAGAAACCT
>JAOTRH010486899.1:0-24718 GCA_034768845.1 Heliamphora exappendiculata
CCCCACGTTAAGATTCTCGATACCCGCCAATTAAATTTAATTACTGACAATTTAATTTAATCGACATCTTGATATTCATTAAACCTTTCCGCTTAACTTATTTAACCGCTGAATAATTAAATCCACCTGCAGGGTTTCACCCGGTCAAAACTTATAAGCATCCTTAAGGGGGTATCATCAATCCCGATTTTTTAGGACGTGGATTCCGTCAATAATTAATATTTTCCATATAGATAATACCGCTATCCAATTCACCGGGAATATAGACGCATATAAGATCGCACCATCTAATGAATCAAAATAACGAATATTAAACATACGCGAATCAATAATTATTTCAGGATTAAAAGGATAAGTACTATTCATAATAACCTTGGGGTGTGAATTAATTTATATAGTCAGTACAAAATTAATTACCCAAATATCTCGTTCAATACACACAAAGTGTATTAGCACAGAGAGTCAAAATAATAGACGACGCTATTATCTGTTCTCCATAACTAAGACAGGCCTACTAAAACTCTGTGTCACAGTCGTACCGATGGTATGCCTATTTCCATCTAAACTGTGAAGATAAAATTTATATTCTGTAAGAATCTAAAATTTGATCTTCTGTGTGTAAGTTGTACTCTACACACCTAATTAAATACTATACAGAATATTAGACATCCATACATAACATTAAGAAATGATATACATACATTGCGCATAAAGATTCTCATAAAAAAAAAATTAATTTTATTAAAATAAAATTAAATACTAAAAATATGGTTTTCAGTATACCAACCCTAACAATCTCCCACTTATACTCAAAACCATGCTGCTATACATCTGACTCCATTGCCCTCTACATGACTATCAAAAGTCTTAGCCGGCAAACTCTTTGTAAAGGATCTGCAAGGTTCCTAATGCAAGCTCTATATCTGACTGAAAATCTGAGTTTGTGTACCCCAAAGGTACTAGATTGTCTACCTGGTAAACCAACATATAATCCTTACTCCTTTTTAGGTACTTGATTATATTCTTTACCGCAGTCCAATGCTCATGCCTAGGTTAGAATGATATCTGCTAACCATGCCAACGGCAAAGCAGATGTCAGGTCTAGTGCAAAGTATAGCATACATGAAGCTTTCTACTGTCGAAGCATAAGAAACCGCTTTCATCCTCTCTATCTCATCAGGTGTTCTAGGATAGTGATCCTTGGATAGAGTGATTCTATGCCTAAAAGTGACAAATCCTTTCTTGGAATCTTGCATGCTAAAATGAGCAAGGATATTATCGATATACTTCGCTTGTGATAAACCCAACATCTTTTGTTTTCGATCTTGCACAAGCTTATTCCCAAGGATGTGACTGGCTTCTCGCAAGTCCTTCATATCGAACTACCCAGATAACTATACTTTAACTATAGATAATGCCCTCACATCATTTTCGATGAGTAAGATATCATCTACATAAAGTACTAGGAAGAACACCATGCTTTCATCATGCTTCTTGTACACACAGGACTCATCCGGACTTTGATCAAAACTATAAGACTTTATAATTTGATCAAATCGGGTGTGTTCCAAGACCTTGATGTTTACTTAAGTCCATAGATAGATCTCTTAAGCTTGCACAACATGTGCTTCTGGCCCTTTGTAATGAATTCGTCTGGTCGTATCATATAGATACTCTCATCAAGACTTCCGTTAATGAAAACTGTCTTGACGTCCATTTGCCAGATTTTGTAATCGAAATGTGCGGCAATAGATAAGAGAATCTAGATAGACTTAAGCATGGCCACCGGCAAAAACATTTCTTCATACTCGATCCCTTCTTTCTGAGTGAACCCTTTAGCAACAAGCCTAGCTTTGAAGGTTTCAAACTTCCCGTCTGCTCCTCTCTTCTTCTTGTAATTCCACTTACATCTAATGGATTTTATCCTTTCGGGTGGTTCTACAAGTTCCTAGACCTGATTGGAATACATAGATTCCATCATTGAATTCATAGCTCTTTGCCAAAGATCTGCATCTTTGCCTTGCAGTGCTTCATTGTAGTTACAGGGCTTGGTATCAAGTTCTACCGGGATCCTGTAAAAAGACTCTCCCAAGAACATATATCGGTCAGGTCGATGAACAACCCTCCCACTACGACGAGGCACTACCTGTGTCTGTGTACTAGCAGTAACAGGTTGTTCAAAATCTGAACCCTGTGCATCAGCACCCTGTTCTTGATTTACACATGTCCCGATAATCCTCCCACTACGGCGAGGTAATGGAATATCAGTGACTTATGGTTCCTCTTCCGTTCTACTAATATTTCTTCTTAGTTCTTCCAGAATAACTTCGCTATTAGGCTTGTGATCCATAATATAATTCTCTTCCAAAAATTGGACATTGGTGCTAACAATGACCTTCTGATCCTTAGGATTATAAAATAGACCACCCTTCGTTCCCTTGGGATACCCTACAAAGAAACAGACTTCTATCCTCGGTTCCAACTTACTCGCATTCTCTTTCATCTCATTTATTGGACACCCTCAAATCCGAATGTATTTCAGATTAGGCTTACGCCCGATTCACAATTCTATGGGAGTAGAAGGTACTAACTTATAAGGTACCATGTTCAGAATGTAAGCCGCTGTCTCTAAAGCGAGTCTCCAAAACGAATGTGGTAAACCTGAATAACTTATCATTGACCTTACCATCTCCATAAGAGTCATATTCATTCTTTCTGCTACACTATTCTGTTGTGTAGTGCCATGTGCAGTTAATTGGGATGTAATCCCCTCTGATGACAAGTAGTCCTTAAACTCTCCAAAGAGGTATTTTCTACCACGGTTGGATCGTAGTGATTTGAGATTTTTACTCAGACGTTTCTCCGCCTTTGCCTTGAATTTTTTGAATTTCTCAAAGTATTCAGACTTACGGTGCATCAGGTAAATATATCCATACCTTGAGTAGTCATCAATGAAACTGACGAGGTACTCAAAGCCACCTCTAGCCCAAATTGTCATAAGACCACATACATCATAATGAACCAGTTCCAACGATTTTTTAGCTCTATAGCCTTTGGCTGAAAAGGGTCTCTTGGTCATCTTACCCTCTAAGCAAGATTCACAGACTAGAAGTGCCTCCACTTCCAATGAACTTAAAGGTCCATCTGCTACCAGTCTGTTTATTCTTTTTAAATTAATATGATCTAAGCGTAAATGCTAAAGAAACGTTTGGTTCATTAAAGAATGAAACTTTCTCTTATATGGTAATGTAGATGTATTATTCATTTCAGTCAGTTACAGTGTAGGAGAGATTAGAGTAATAATTTAAAGATCATCCACCAATGTACCAGAACATATAACTCATTTATTATCCTTAATAACCACAGAGTTATTAAAATAAACCAAATATCCGTCTTTATCCAATCCAGAATCAAAAACTAAGTTCTTTCTAATGGCAGGTACATAAAGACAATCTCTCAATATTAAAACTCGATCCCTACCAAAACTGAGAGTGACATATCCTACTGCAACTACTGTTGCCTTTGTATTATTGCCTATATGCAAGTAAATATTCCCATCACTAAGTTGTCGACTTTTTTAGAACTCCTGCAATGGATTGAAGACATGATTAGTGGCTCCCGTGTCTACACACCAGGTTCCGATAGATAACACCGCTAAATATGTTTCCACAACCAGTGAATAGAAATTACCCTATTTGTTTTGCCTTCTGAGAAATACTAGACATCGCTTTTTTTAGTGCATGGTCTAGTTGCAGTGAAAGCATCTGTCTTTCGGCTTTTTCACACCAGTCCGTGGCCCATTAACTATCTTGGAAACTGTGTCTCCCTATTTCTGAACATTTTTCTTCTTCATGCCTTTCGGCCTAGAGGAAGAACCTTTTTTAGAAATAAACACATTTTCTGGTATTGAAAGAATACCATTTGTAGTTAAAGCTATATCAAAGTTACATTTCCAGTTAACAAAATTCAGTCTTGTAAGTTTGTTTTCTTTAAGTATTGAAACAAGTGGGTTGAAATCTATTTTAATCCTGAAAATCACATAATTAAAAAATCGTTAATTATGATGAACAAAATTTTGAATTCATTTTAATTTGGTTTCCTCTACTATTTTAAAATTAATTCGCCAACAGCCTGATAACCTGTGAATAGCATGCTACGTTGGGTGGACGTATACTATTCATCATAAGACTAGACAGGTCAATTCTTTTTAAATTTACTATCTAGGTAAATTACCATGCCAAGTAAAAATTAAATAGTTGACGTAATTTCGGTCCAGTATATAATAGCAGTGACTCAGTTGAAGAGGATACTATTATATACAGCTAAGCGTTAACCATCATCTAATTTTAAATTAATTGCTTCGCAATGAACCTTTCAGTTGGAGAAGTGATCCACACTAATAATTATCCAGAATTATCCTTAAATGAGGTTTGTACTG
Source organism: Heliamphora exappendiculata (assembly GCA_034768845.1). Classification (NCBI taxonomy): domain Eukaryota; kingdom Viridiplantae; phylum Streptophyta; class Magnoliopsida; order Ericales; family Sarraceniaceae; genus Heliamphora; species Heliamphora exappendiculata. The sequence continues at coordinate 4,439 of JAOTRH010486899.1, forward strand.
GCGATACCGCAATTAATCTTTCCAATTATGAAGAAGGTTTAACTGCCAACACGCAGGGATTAATTGCATCGCCTACAAACTGGTGATGGAGACCGCAGGATTTATCTGTGAATAAATTCTCTTTTCCACTTAGATTTTTAAAATATTTTTTAAAGTTACAAAAATTAGTTTCATTAAAAGAAATTTATTAATTTTGAAATACCACACTATCTGAAAGAATCAAACATTTTTTCGTGTAGACGATTCCAAAGATTCTAGTTTATCAAACCGTCTTTTCGTGTTTAAATGCGTAACAAATAAAATTTAATAAATGCACAGTTTTTTCTCTAACTTTTTAGCTAAGGTAGTGATTAAAGGCATTTATTTATTTTATTTTTTGTTCTATATTTTTTGAAAAATAATAGTTTATTTTGGTTAAATATTTTTTCATTTAAATAATTCAAAATTCAGAATTAATTCTCACATTTTTCCAATATATTCTATTTAAAAAAAATCATCTTAAACGTAATATTTTGTAAAAAATAAAATATCTTAAGTTTTTCTATTTAATTAAAATTAATTAATTAAAAAAAACTTAATTTTAATTTTCATTATAAAATATTTTAACTAAAATTAAATATTCGAATTAATTAAATTAACAGGATAAATAAAACCAATATATATCATCTATGCAGTTAATAAATAAAAATAAATTAAATGCAAGATAAATATAAATTTCGATTTTATGATTGGATTGAAACTCTCCTTAAGAGATAAGCATCCAGTATTCTATTTGTATCAATTTTTTGTGTTCAAGTTGTATAAGGACTCTTGATTAATCTTTATCAATAATTGAAGCCAACCCAAACAGTCCCTTCCGAAATAACCTGGTACGGTTTTAGGAAACAAAAACTTTCAAAGTTGCTGTGTAGGAAACCGGCAGTAGGCTTGGCGATAGGAAACCAGCGCCGCTTGTAAACCGATGCTGTTTGCATTAGTTGGCCTTGAAAACAGCGCTCCTCTTGGATTGGAAACCGGTGGTGTTTGTGTTTGCTTGGAATAAAACACTACTGTGTTTTGCAAAAAACAAATACTGCGGCATGGAACCCGCCTGGAATTTCGCTGCTCACTGCGCAACTGTTGGGATCTGCTGATGCTGCGTTTTTGGGAATAGCTGCTGCGTAAGGCGCTGTTTGGGATTTGCCGAGACTGTTTGGCGTTAAAAACTCCATGATCCCTTTGTGTAAATCCCAAGCAACCATGATTGTGCCTGGGAATTGCTCCAAACGGAATTACGCCGCAGCTTTGTCGCTTTGAAAAAGCACTAAAGTGTTCCCTTGGAAACCGGCGCCACTTTTTGCATCAATGTGTTTGCATCAGCCACTGATTTGGAACCAGCGCACTATTTAGTGCTTTTGTGATACTGTTTGAAGCTTCAATTGGACAACAACGTTACTGCTGTTTGGAATTGCTTCAAAAATGCCGTAACAGTCTGCTTAGAAAATAGCGCTATTTGGCGCTCCGTTTGGAAACTGCCGCAGTCCTTTTTTTTATTTATTTATCCGAAAAAAATAAAGAACGGCTATTGTGTTCAGAAAATCGCTGCTTAATTCACGATTCCCAAAGTCGTGTTCTTTGACTGTTCTTCGTTTCTCTTTTTTTTTTTTTCTGATTACATTAAATCAAAAAACAAAAACAAAAACTTGAAACCAAAAAATAATAATTTTTACAGTGATCCTATGCCTCCGTAGAGTTCACAATCAATTAATCTATCACGGCCAACTTCCGTAATTAAAAATTAAATTAATCATCATCTACGCATTCAATCAATATGAAAAAAAAATAATGATCATAAAATCGAGAGTTAGAACGCCTGCAAAATAAAGTGAGCACAATTCTAAATTTACCCGGCCCCTGATAACCATAAACAAAAAATAAAACAGCTCTGATACCAATTTGTTGGAGGCAATACTGCCAAAATTATTGTTTTTGAAAAACGATTATCGGTAAAAATTAACTGGACGGTCAAATATCGAAACGAGCTCTAGATAAAAATTTTGACGTCGAACGATCAAAAATAAACCCGTACTACCAAAGTTAATTTAGAAGAATACCTCTTGTAGATCTAATTTTCAACTACGACTTGATTCCGAGTTGAAACTCCAGTCAGATCTTCTATTGTATTCCCTTACGCGATCCTCGAATGTAGTGTGGGTTACGATCCTCTGAGAACTCGTACCGATAGAATCTCGATATATTTAAATCTTGAAAGATAAAAATAATATAATAATAATAATAATATATAATCATCAAAAACTGGTTCAGCCTACCCGCGTATATATAAGGTACAGCAAATAACCATGCACTAAATAAAATTAAATACTAAAAACATGATTTTCTGTATACCAACCCTAACACGCACATAGCCATGTACTAAATATCCACATACATACCATTGTATCATTCACACATCTATCGAGATAAACCCACATCTCAACCAAACATTTGAAATCCAAGCACAACCCTAGGGGTAGCTCAAAACCTCTAAAACACATTTTTCAAAATTTTACTTAAATTCCTATGTTTTCAAACTACCTTTTTGAAAATCACTGACATCCACACATCCAACAGCATGGAATGAACTATAAAAACACTTTAAAAGCCATTTCGTCCAACCAAACAGAGATTAAACACCTAAGACAACCTTTCATGCATTTTAAAATGGTAAAAACGCATAATATTCCACGTAGCACCCTTTTAAGACATGAGAGTCTAGGATCCTATCTTGTTGAGTCAAAAACTCAATGCCTCGAAAATCAAACTTCGTCGAAACTTGTTTTCGTTCGGATGAACGCAAAGCCCTCGACACGGATACTAAGAATCCACTATTCGATCGCCAAAAACCAAGCATGGGCCCACCAAAAAGCTTCAAAGAAGGTGGAGGAAAGAAAATAAACTTGTTCAAGAAGCTAAAGTTTAAAAATATCTTTCAAAATGTTGATATTTATAAGCTCAGCCCTGCACAGGAAGTCAGTCGACTGAACCCACTAAATCAGTTGACTGAAATGCTATTGGAAAAACAAAAAATTCTCTACCACCACAGGTCAGTCGACTGAACATCTAACCTAAGTCGGCTGAACCACCAATCAGAACACCCAGCCGACTGAGCTCACCCCCTCAGTCGACTGAAAAACTACTGCCAACACACGGAATTTCTCCAGTATCCAGGTCAGTCGACTGATTCCCCAACATCAATCGACTAAACCCCTAGCCAACAAAAAAACTTCAAAACGATTCACAACCTCAAAACCAACCAACCAACCAAATTAGCCTTTCTAAACCCGAACAAGCGCAAAACACATACGTAAAACACATATAACATGCTGTTCTAAAACAATGAAACAAAACTCAACACACCGAATATATAGATAACGAAAGAGAAAAGGAACCGGGTCTCACACTTTCAACTGTACAGATTAATTTATCTATATTCTTTCAACGTTCTTTGAAACGCACAGATAAATTTATCTGTTCAGTCACAATACTTTACACATTTTTTAAATAAAACACATAAATTTATCTGTGAACCTTTAACAAGCTATTAACGATACATATAAATTTATCTGTGCACTTTAAATGTGCTTTCAAATGCACAGGCAAATTTATTTATTTAGCCACAACAGTAACATGCTGTTAACGATATAGATAAATTTATTTGTACTATTTAAATGTGTGCTTTCAAACCCACTTATATATTTATCTGTTCAGTCACACTACTTCACTCATTTTTTAAATAAGATAAATAAGTTTATCTAATCAGCCACACTACTTTACACGTTTTTTAGATAAGACAGATAAATTTATCTATACCCTTTCAACGTGCTTTCAACCGTGTAGATAAATTTATCTATGAATTTCTTACATGCTGTTAATGATACAGATAAATTTATTTGTACTTTTTAAATATGCTTTCAAATTCATAGATAAATTTATCTATTCAGGCACAATACTTTAAAAGTTTTTTAAATAAGACAGATAATTTTATCTGTCCAGTCACACTACTTTACACGTTTTTTAGATAAGACAGATAAATTTATATGTGTACTTTAAATATGTTTTTCAATGGATAGATAAATTTCTCTTTAGTAACAGTACTTCACACGTCTTTTAAACAAGACAGATAATTTTATCTATTCTCTTTAAACGTACTTTCAAATGCACAAATAAATTTATCTGTTCAACCACAACACTTTACACATTTTTGTTGAAAGGCATGTGTAAAACTGAATACGTATTAGGCATAGTGAAAAATCAGTAGACTATCATCGCATGTTTTATTGAATACATGTTTATCACTTGAATTAATGAAAAGTTATGATAAAATGGAGAAAAAATTACAAATAAATTCGTTCTAATTATAAAATTGTATGAAGTTGAAATATCATAACTGAGGAATCAATAGAAACCATTAACTATCATCGCGTTTTTAATTGAATACGTGTTCATCACTTCGATGAATGAATTTATGATGAAATAAAGAAGAAATCGCAGATAAATTTAGTCTCATTGAAAAAGTAAACAAATCACAGATAAATTTGTTCTCATTGAAAAAGTGAACAAAGATGAAATATGTTAACCAAAGAATGAGTAGAAAACCTAACCTTAACAACGCGATTTGATTGAGTCAATTTCAGGTTTGAGTAGAAACCCTAGCTTGCAACGAATTAGATTCTACTTTTTTGAATTGCAAATGAGTGGAGTAGAGTGTGAATTTTGCTTCAAATGTGAAATGAGAGGGAATAAAACCATTATGCAAGCTTAACATGCAAAACGTGGTTAGGGGCATTTTTGAGAGAACGAGAAATTTTAGAATTGCTTGGACCTTCCGCGTTAAGAGATTTTTTTATGGGCCTAATATTGGTTCATGATATATATATATATATAAGCTTCTGGTTGAAAAGCCCTAATTAAAAATGCGAGAGATAAAGATGTAGATAGAGATTAGTTACCTGCTGAGCTCCATTCAAAAAAGAAGTTAAAAGCATAGAAGACACTCCAAGAACCGAACCGACTAACTAAAGTTATCTGTCTTCCAACTGGACCCTTTATGTTCATAGGAAATATCTGAAACAGAAATAGAGGGATAAATTTTGAATTTCCTTTTGTTTTATTTTTTGTCCTTTTTAAATATTTTTATATTTTGACTAAAATATTTTCTTTTTCGAGTCATCTAGATGGTAGGAGCTGAATAAGTAAAAAAATTTAATCAAGACATAAAAAAAAGTTCACTGAAGACTAAGACGTGTAGATCAGCTGAGCTTACCGATAGAAGATCCGAAATTGACTATGATAGAAATGATGAGGGCGATCTTAGAGTTGCATCGAACAGTCGAGGGGGTTAACACTGCTATGGACAATCAGGCTAGAATTCAGACACAATGTCAGGCACAGATCCATGCTTTAAAGACTCGGGGTGTAGACCCCAATGCAGTTCTCCCAAACGACAAAGAGGACAGAGTAGAAGACAACCTTTTGGATGAAAATGTGAGACTTGATGGAGCCCAACAAGTAGCTATGCAGCCTGTCTGGCCAGGAATCCCAGAAATCCTAGCCACGAAAGAGTTAATTTTGTCTAAAAAGGTCAACAAATTGGAAAAGATTTTAAGGAAAGTTTAAGGGGTTGAGGATTAAATGTTGGATATGGAGGGACTCTGCATGTTCCCCGATGCTAAGCTTCTCGAGAAGTTTAAGATGTCTGACATGTAAAAGTTATACGGAATAGGAGGCCCGAGGATCCATCTGAGGATGTACGTGGGAACCCTATCGCCAATGGAAATTAGTGATCAGTTGAAGACTCAGCTCTTCCAGTGGTCTTTGTCAGGAGCCGCTCAAAAGTGGTTTCTATCTTTGGATGCTGCAAAGACGAGGACTTGGGAGAAGATTGCTACTGCATTTGTCATCCAGTACAACTATAACATCCAGCTTAACGTTACACTCGAGACTACTCGATAAGAGGCAAAGGAGTCTTTCGTCGAGTTTCTGACCCGGTGGAAATCTAATGCAGCTAAAATGACAAATCAATCCACTGAGAAGGAACTTGCGAGGATGGTGGTGAAAAACTTGTAGCCACAGTTTTGCAAATATCTGATAACACAGTCGCTGATGACATTTGAACAAGTTTTTTATGCTAGGGTACAGATAGAGGATGCGTTGCAGTCTGGAGATATTGAGAAGGGAGAATCAAGCCAAAGAGCAGTCCAAAAGCCGTATGCCAATAACCCGAATAATACCACCATTGTTGTGAGTCGAAGCTATGAAGTGAACCTATTGAATCCCAATTTGAACCAAGCTAATCCACCTACCCAGCCAACTACCCAAAATCTACTCTGCAATCAAAAGAGAACTTTCACCCAGCTCACTGTACACTTGCCTTCTATTTTAAGCCGCTTGATTGAGATGGGTTTTCTAAAACCTTTGAAGCTGACCCGCCTCTGAATCCTTTGCCTCCCAGATACAATCCAACCCAGTACTATTCCTTCCACCAAGGGCATGGTAATTTAACCAACAACTGCATGAGGCTCCGACATGAGATCCAATATTTGATAGACAACAAGGTGATTCCTCCACCCTCTGCCAAATCATGCTACCCAACAGAATGTGAATGCCATTGAAGAAGGGTTAGAGAGTTTTGAACCCATGAATTCATAGTCTTCGCAACATAATCGAAGCCAATTGCGTTTCTGTTGACAGGTCAAGAGATATTGTTGTCCAACGACCTTATTCAGAAACTGATAGACGATGGTTTTGATAATTTTTCGATCTTTATCGTCCACAAGGAGGAAGTTCCTCCCCCTGTCAATGGTAATGATGAAGATGAAAAAATCAGACGTCTATGAGAGGATTTAGCACCCCTTAAGGCATTAGATGAGCTAGAGGAAGCTCGAATTGGCATCAAATGGCATGTTTTGACTGTCCCGAGTGATGATACATTATGGCAAATAGGGGCAGCTTGGTATGGGGATGCCGAGCCAAGTTTTAGGGTTAGAGAGATGGAGAAAATAGTGCCAGAGAAAGGAGAATCATCATATAAAAAGGAAGTTGATAGCAAATGTAGACAGAAATATAATTTATCGACCAGTAAGGAGACGGAGAAGAAAGAAGAGCAAAAAGAAAAATGGAAAGGCCTATCCCAAGTAAACTCGTTGGGAACCACAAGTTACGTGTTTGATCCCTCTGTATACATCGTTTCTCTTTAAGAACCGAAACCAAGAACTCCTCTACCTAAAGGGCTAGCTTTATGCTCTCTCGACGTAGAGGAAATCTTGTATGAAGAAGAGAACGATCTGTGAGAATTGAAAGAAATAGAGCAGGAATTCATGAATGTAGAGTATGATGAAGGAGAAGACGTGCCAGAATGGCACCCGATTGTTCAGGAACCGTATAACTATAGGGGCCCATCAAAACTTTGGGTCCCTCCCCCACCATATATCTACGAGGATCCGTTTGATGAGGTATCGTTACCACAACTCTTCGAATTAGAGACTGCTATCAGTAAAGAATTCTATTGATTTGCGCAAAATGTAATAGGAATCAAGGAGGATCTTTAGGGACTTGAAGGAATTAGTAAATAGGACAATCAAGGAAAGACAAGTATAGAGGACTTTTGGACTTTCCAAGGGAAAACATACCCAGTGGCTAAAATTCGAGAAGTGGCCGACCAATTCGAGGGTTTGTGGAAACTCAAAGAACAAGTTAAACATTTGACAAGAAACGGGAGGCACTTTAAGCCCACAGAGCTAGAGAAAGGGACAGTCGAGCAAAGGCATAGAGGAATCAAGAAAGTAGGCAAAGAAGCATAATGATGAAGAGGAAGACATAGTTTTGAAGCAGCTCAAGAAGACGCAGGCAAATGTGAGTATTTGGGGGCTACTTATGGCTTCTCGTAAGTACCGGTAGGTAGTTTTGAAGGCTCTCAACAGAATAGACATTCCAGTTGATGTCTCTCTCGACCAATTGGTTGGAATGTTCATACCCGAGGAGCGGTCTAATGTCATCGCCTTAAGTGACAAAGATTTTTTGGCAAAAGGGCCATCCCATAACAAGCTGTTGCATTTAACTGTCAAGTGTTTGAGAAAATGGGTGCCAGTCATCTTGGTTGACAACGGTTTCTGCCTCAATGTATGCCCACAACGAACTACTTATTGTTTGGGCCTAGCAACTTTCGCTGTAATAGTTAGACCATTGGAAAGGGAGATAGAGTTCCATGTTCTTGATGTTCTGGCCTCGTTTAATCTATTATTGGGAAAATCGTGGCTGCATGATTTGGCAGTTATAGCAGTTCCATTGACCTCACACCAAAAAGTAAAACTAATCAAGGAAGGAGTAACTGTCACCATACCAGGTGAAACTGGCTTGCTAACCCCGCGTAGTGACACTACCTCACTTCTCAAAATCCAGTGTGGGGATGAATATCTTCTTCTAAATGGGTTCAACTTCGACGAAACCAAGGTTGTGCAAGTTTTGATGAATGAAGTAGAAAACCATGTGAACGCCAAAGTTGTGGCCATAATGAAGACAACGTCCTATTTTCCAAGAATGGGACTAGGTAAGCATTTGCAAGGGATTTTGGAACAAATCCTCATGAATCATAATCGCCATGGATACGGACTAGGGTACAAGTTAGAGGAGGAAGAATCGAGTGTGGGAAAGTACAGACCCATGTTAAATGGACATATTGTCAAGGAAGGGAACGACTTCCCCTACTGCGGGTTCCCCGAGTCGTGGATAGAGGAGAAGACTAAACAGAAGTTGCCAAAATTGGAAATCCTTTTTGGTCACCAGTTGTCTGACAGCGAGGAAGAAGCAGAAATATGGCATATGGGATTTACTAAAAAGTGCCAACAGACTAAGTAGTCCATTACGAGGAAAGAGATCTGGGTTCTTTCTTCAATAAAGAAATGGCCTGAGTGCGTATAGGAGACCAAGAAGGCAATGATGTGCTGATGATAGAAGTCAACGCGCCTATGGATTACACCACACTTATCATGGATGCTGTTAAAATGAGAAATAATCAGTTTTTTGAGTCTTTTCTTATGCAGGATGTAACAAGTGGGTTGAAGACCGAGTTTGTTAAATCTATTTTCATCGAGTCTGTTAACAATGTTTGTAATGGTAAGTATGCTGGGAATGCATCTGTCGATATCCCGAGCCCTTTTTGCTTTGAGTCTCAGGTTGTAACTCCCATTAAAATCAATAAAATGAAATCGAATTTTGCTTACTTCACTGTGTCTCAAATGCTTTGCATTGATTCTAAAAATTTTGAAGAAATTGAGGAAGATATCCCCCAAGAATTAAAGCTTTTAATTGAAAAGGAAGAAGAAATACAGGCTAAACTTGTAATTGAAGAAACTGTTTTAATAAATCTATCTAATGAAAAAGATCCACAACTAGTTCAAGCCGGTTCTACACTGTCTTTGGAAGAATGTGAACAATTAATTTTTTTATTAAAAGAATTTAGAGATGTTTTTGCATGGTCCTACAAAGATATGCCCAGTGTAGATCCCGACATCGTACAACACCAAATTCCCCTTTACCCTGATGCCAAACCGGTCAAGCATAAACTTAGAAGGATTAGACCGAATTAGGCCCTCAAGATCAAGGTAGAGGTTACCAAGCAGATAAACGTTGGATTTCTTATGGTTACATAGTATCTAAAGTGGGTTGCCAACATCGTTCTAGTGCCAAAGAAAAACGGAAGGATCCAAGTGTGTGTCGACTTCAAAAATCTTAATAGAGCTAGTTCTAAGGACAATTTCCCTCTCCTTCACATAGATGTGCTGGTAGATAATGCCACCAGGAATGCGCTTTTGTCCTTTATGGATGGATTCTCAAGGTATAATCAGATTTTGGTGGCGTTGGAAGACCAAGAAAATACTACTTTCACCACACCTTGTGGCACGTATTGTTATAGGATCATGCCGTTCAAGTTAAAGAACGGGGGAGCAACCTACCAAAGGGCCGCAACCACATTGCTACACGGCATGATACACAAGGAAGTAGAGGTATATGTGGATGACATGATTGTGAAATCTAGGACCAAAGAAAAGCACGTCATCGCTTTAAGAAAATTCTTCGAGCGAATAAGAAAGTACAAGATGCGCCTAAATCTGCAAAAGTGTGCTTTTGGAGTTATAGCAGGAAAGATGCTCGAATTTATGATCAATCAGCGAGGCATAGAAGTGGATCCATTAAAGATCAAAGCCATCCTTGAAATGCCTTCTTCGAGGACCGAGAAAGACGTAAGGAGTTTATTAGGGAAGATCTAGTTCATCAGTCGGTTCATCACCAAGTTGACTACTACCTGCGAACCTCTATTTTGACTCTTGAAGAAGGGAACCAAGTTTCAGTGGGATCAACAGTGTCAAGATACATTCGATGACATACGATAGTATTTGCAAAACCCTCCAGTTCTGTCGCCACCAGAACTCAACAATCCTCTGATATTATACCTATCAGTGACTAATTTAGCAATGGGGTGTATACTTGCACAAGAAGACAAAGCCAAGGTAGAAAGAGCTGTCTATTATTTAAGCAAGAAGGTGACATATTGTAAACGTCGGTACACGCCTTTGGAGAAAACTTATTAGGCACTAGTTTGGGCATCTAGAAAGTTATGCCATTACATGATAGCATATCGAGTTATTCTAATCTCAAGGATGGACCAGCTCAAATACCTCTTCGAGAAGCCAGCATTAACAGGGAAGTTGGCTCATTGGTTGCTAATGTTAGCTAAATTTGATTTGCAGTACGTCATAAGAAAATTAGTGAAAGGGAGAGCCGTTGTAGAATTTCTGGCCAACCATCCTATTGAAGGAGAAGAAGAACTGGAGTTTGAATTTTCCAATAAACAAGTGTCGAAAATTGAGAAGGATCTGTGGACCTTTTATTTTGATGGAGCCATAAACCAATACGGGTACGGGTATGGGTATGGGTATGGGATACTTCTCATCACTCCCGATGATTTCCATATTCCTTTGGCTTTTAAGTTGAATTTTGAGGTTACTAATAATCAGGTCGAGTATGAAGCTTGCTTAGCTGAATTTGAAGCAGCCTTAGAACTAAGGGCAAGGAAGTTGAAAGTCATAGGGGATTCAGCTTTGGTCGTCTCCCAACCGAAAGGAGAATGTAAGGTTAAAGAAGAGCGGTTGATCCAGTATCAACGAGAGCTCGAATTAATGATCCCCTGCTTTGAAAGAGTTGTGTTCACCCGTGTCCCGAAATTGCAAAATAAGTTCGCTGATGCCTTAGCTACTTTGGCATCGATGATAGAAATACCACTCAAGGTAAGGACGAGACCCATAAAAATTTAAGAAAGAGATACACCCACAATTAATGATATTTTCGCTATTCAAGAAGTTGATGACGGACTACCCTAGTATCACGACGTTAGGAATTTCATTGAGAAGGGGGAGTATCCTAGTCGAGCCAACAAAAAGGACCAAAGGAGAATCCAAAGACTTGGTGCACAATTTGTGATTTGTGGAGAAAGACTATACAAGAGAGGATATCTAACGATTAATAAGCTTTGTGTTGACATAGAAGAGGGACACGAATTGATGAAAGAGATTCACAGAGAATTTTGCGGGCCTCACATGAATGGTATGATGTTAGCTAAAATGATCCTTCACCAAGGATATTTTTAGATGATAATGAAGGCAGATTGTCACTAGTTTGTTCAGAGATGCTGAAAATGCCAAATTCATGCAAACCTCATGTGTGTGCCGCCATCTTAGCTCTATAACATGACGTCACCTTAGCCATTCTCAGTTTAGGAAATTGACGTGATAGGAAAGATCACACCCAAGGGATCGAATGGGCATGAGTTCATGCCCATAGCAATTGATTATTTCACAAAGTGGGTAGAGGCCACCTCCTACTCTGTTTTGAAGGCCTCTCAAGTTGCCAGATTCCTCAAGAAGAATTTTATCTATCGATGGGGTGCCGCACGAGATTATTTTTGATAATGGTTCTCATTTTTAAGGAGAAGCTTTAGATATTTTGGAGGAGTATCGTATTGTCAATCATAAGTCTTCTCCGTACAAACTACAAACCAATGGAGCGATGGAAGCTGCTAACAAGAATGTAAAGAAGATTCTACAAAAGACGATAGAGAAAAGTAAGGATTGCCCGGAGAAGTTTCCATTTGCACTTTGGTGGTATCAGACATCGTTTAGAACTTCCACTGGAGCAATACTATATGCATTGGTTTATGGAATGGAAGCGGTTCTACCCATAGACTTAGAGATTCTATCTCTAAGAATAATAGCTGAAAATAGCATTCCTGAGTCAGATTGGCAGAGGAACAGATTTGAAGAACTGCTTCTATTTGACGAAAGAAGACTAAAAGCGCCTTTTCACATTTAGGGGCATCAAAGAAAAATAGCTCAGGCATTCAATAAAAAGCTTAAGGCTCAAAATTTGAAGGAAGGTGACTTTGTCTTTAAAAGAAATCAAAGCTCCGATCTTTAACCCAAGGGGCAAGTTTAAACTTAATTGGGCTGGATCTTATCTTATGAAAACTTTGATGTCAGGAGGCACTACTATCCTTATGGACCTAGACAGGAATATTTTCTCTATACCCATCAACTCAGACCAGCTCAACAAGTTCTACCCTTGTGGGAAAGCCCGCAAAAATAAAAGTGTCAATACCCGAGTGTAACCCAAGCCTCAAACTACGTTATAGCCTGATTCTCTTCCTTCGAGATATGTAAGCAGTTTTTGTCAGAAGTTTTGCCCAAACCTTTGTTTGAAAATCCCCTTTTTATAACATTATCTAAGTAATTGATCAACGTTAAAGCTTACTTTAAGTTTTTCTAATAAATTGGTTATATTGAAAAAGCAAAAATCTAAAGAACAGTTTCAAAGATCACTGCAAACAAAAGTGAAAAATCTTTCATGAAGAAGTTTTACTAACTCAATTTTAATTACAAAATAAGATAGGCTTGCAAGTCTGTATCCTGAAGAGCTAGAAAGGAACAAACAGAATATCGAAATATAGCGAAGAAGAGTCAAGGCCTTCTCCTCTTTGCATGTCCTCCTTGTCTCGCACTGCACTCTATCTCTGTCCCAAGCCAAGCCTTGTAGTCCTCAAAAAGTCTACTGTCAAACTCTCCACTGACCAGCATCCTTAGTCGCGCAGACCAGGTCCGCTAGTACTGACCCAAGAAAGGGGCTCGATGCACATAACTATACAGATGACTCACGACAGTATCAGGTTTGACCTGAGTATACCCGAACTAACGGAGAATACGATATGGGTGATAGAAAGTGGCCAACTTCAAGCCGACCAATAGAACCCCGAGGGACTCACCGTGGCAGTAGTCATGAGAGTTATCTTTAGCCAGGGACATAGCCAAGATATGTCCTCCCCGGTCAGAGAACTCAAGTAGTCCTTCCAAGCGGCTTTAGTCGAGCAAAGTCAATAAACTTGACGTCAGATGAAGGACTTCACACTGTAGCTGTCAGATACAGATTTCTCCAGTAAGTTTACTTTCTCCATCAATCAAACCTGAGAGAAATAAAGAAAAAGAAGAGCTGAGATGAAAAATGGAGAGAACAAAAAAAGGAGAGTTGAACGGGAAAATAGAGAGAAAAATAGAAAAAGTAGCGGTGAGCAGAAAATTCAAGAGAAAAAGGAACCCACAACTCTTCTATACACCCTTATTTTCTCTTTCCCGAGAGCGCTGTGGATAAGATTTCTATTGTTTTCGTTAATTATTTATTATCTGTTTCGATATAAGCACTTTCATATAAGTTTTCTTTATAAATAGCATGTCTATAGCTTTCTGCTTTGTATAAAAAAGTCATTTTCCTTTTTATTTTTATGTTCATAAGCACACTGAGCACATGAAGAGCTTTCTGGGGTTCTAAAAACATGACGGTGCGACTATTCAATGTCACAGCCGCTTGTTTTATCAAACCTACAGTCGCGACTGTCCCTTTATTTTGTCATCTTTTTCCACATGTTGTCACGACCGTGAGGTTTTGTGAGGCCAAAAGTATGAAAACCTTTTTAAAAACTTTTTGTTATCCTTCTATTTTTAAGGTTTTCCTTTCCTCTTGTTTGGTTTTGCATTTTCTGTGCCATGGCTCATGTTCTTATTGGAAAAATAGGTGGTAGAACTAGCTTTGATGAAATGGGTCATAGTCTCCATCCCGTACATTCCATTCCTTATATTCTATAGTTCTAAAAATATGACGGTCGTGACCGTTTAATGTCATGGTCGTGTGTTTTCTTAAATTTACAACGACGTCCATTAGATATTTTCCTTTGGTCGCCACATTTATTTTATCATTGTCACAGCCGCCACATCCTCTTACTACGACCATGAGGTTTTGTGAGGCCAGTGACATGAAAACTGTGCTTTAAGCATTTTGTTATTTGTTTTAGTATTTTGTACATTCTATTTTTAGAGATGATAAGGATGGTAGATCTAACCTAGATCTAATGGGTTATGGTTTCTATCTCAAATACCCCACATATTTAAGTTTGTTTTAGACTTTGTATGTTAAACACCCCTTTTGGACCCCAAAATACCTTGGCCGCAACATTTATTTGTCCCAGCCGCGAGTTTTGTGACTTATTTGGTCATAGCTGCAACATGTGTTGCTACGACCGTGAGTTTTCTATACATTCAGCAGCTTGAAAATAGTGTTCAAACCTCTTCTATCTATTCTATACAGCTTGTATATAGTATGATAGAAAACAAAAACATTGTTGCATCTCCCTTAGGTCTTTCTTGCTTTACTCTGCTTCTCATCGCATGTTTTTTTCTTTGCTTTGCTCGAACGATACGTGTGACATATCTAGAAATAATAACCAAGTCGCATGACCTTAGATTCGTAGTTAGGATTTTGTTTCTTTGATTATTTTTGTTTGAACTCTCTTCAACCTCCCATTCTATATATGTTACATTTAAAAAGTTTACAATAAGAATCAACATTGACAAAGTAGAGGTCAACCTCACGGTTGGGAAAAAAGGGTGCTTAACACCTTCCCTTTTCGTACCTTATCCCCTGAACTCTCTTTTTCTCTAGTTACACTTTTAAAAGACCCGCAATCTTTTTTTTATTTTTTTTGATTTTTCTCAAAAACTAAGTGGCTACTCCAATATTTCTAAAATGTGTTTGGATTTCTTGTATTTTCATTTTAAAAGAAAAGAATATTTTTCTAAAAATAGTGGATATCCAATGCACCATTTTTCGATCGCACCCGATTCGAACGAAAACACCAGCAATAGGCTACTACTGACGATTTGTGAAAGATTTTTCTTGACTCGCCACGCTGATGACTCGCCTTACCTGGAAGGGAGTCAAGTTTGTTTGGAGTGAGTCTTATGAGTTGGCATTCTAACAGTTGAAGAAGAGATTGACAAATGCACCAGTGTTGGTTATTTCGGAACAGGGTTTGGGTTACACTGTTTACTGTGATGCATCCCATGATGGCTTGGGATGTGTCTTGATGTAAAAAGATAAGGTTGTGACTTATGGATCTTGACAGTTGAAGACTCATGAACAGAATTATCTGACATATGACTTGGGATTTGAAAGTCGTGATTTTTGCCTTGAAGGCATGGTGACACTATCTTTACGGTGAGCATTTTGAGGTTTTCTCGAGTCACAAGAGTTTAAAATACTTATTTTCTCATAAGGACCTAAATCTACGCCAGCGAAGGTGGATGGAGTTTATGGAGGACTACGATTTTGATCTCCAGTATCACTTCGGGAAGGCCAATGTCGTGGTAGATGCTCTTTGTAGGAGATCTCATGATTCGTTAGCTTCTATTCCCATGCAAGAGTGGGACATGCTTCAGGAGGTTGTTGAGTTTGAGTTGTGTCTTAGGGAGACAGAGGATGGTGCAACCTTACTTTTAGTGGTTTTGAGAACCATGCTAATTACTCGTGTTCTAGAGGTTCAGCAGACTGATCAGGAAGTTCAGATGTTACAGGATCATGTTGCCAGTGGGGAAGACACCAAGGGATGGGTTGTAAACCCGAATTAAAGTTTGAGATTTGCAGGGAGAGTGTTAGTGCTAGAATCTTGTTGTGGCGATGTGTTACGTGATTTTCACCATTCTCATCTTGTAGTGCACTCGGGAGGCACCAAGATGTATCATGATTTACGTCGACAATTTTGATGGAAGGAATTGAAGAGGGATGTAGTTTAGTTTGTTTCTCGGTGCCTTATTAGCAAGTGAAGGAAAAATATCAGAGGCCAGCAGGGTTGCTTCAGTCGGTCCCAGTATCAGAGTGGAAATGAGAGAACATAACAATGGATTTTGTATTTGGACTTTCGAGATTGCCTAAAGCACATGGCGCTATTTGGGTTGTGGTTGATAGACTGATAAAGTCTGTACACTTTCTTTCCATATGTGTGAAGGATTTCGTGGACAAGTTGAGTAAGTTGTATGTCAGCGAGATTGTTCAGTTACATGGAGTGTCTGTGTCTACTGTTTCTGATCGAGACCCACATTTCACATCACGCTTTTGGCAGAGTCTTCAGTCAGCTTTGGGGATGAATTTACTTTTCAGTACTGCTTTTCATACTCAGATGGACGGTCAGTTCGAACGTACTATATAGATTCTGGAGGAGATGCTGAGAGCTTATGTACTTGATTTTTAGGGTTCTTGGGTGGATCATCTACAGTTGGAAAATTTTACGTAGAACAATAGCTATCAGTCTAATATTGGGATGGTAGCATTCGAGGCCTTCTATGGCAACCCATGTAGGTCGTCAGTATGTTGGACAGATGTGGGAGAGGCAGCAGTTTTGGGACCGAATTTGATGTGGGAGACAACAGAGAAGATTACCATGATTCGCTAATGCTTAGTGATAGCCCAAAGTCGTCAGAAGAATTACACAGATCAAAGGAAGTGGCTTTTGGAGTTTGGGGTGGGGTACCACGTATTCTTAAAGGTTTGGCCACGCCGACGTTTAATGAGATTTGTTCGTAATGGAAAGTTATCGCCGCGCCTTATCAGGCCGTTTGAAATCCTTGATAGGGTTGGGAAAGTGGCATACCATCTAGCTTTGTATCCTCAGTTGTCATACGTGCACAATGTGTTTCATGCTTTCATGCTTCGAAAATACGAGTCTGAACTGTCACACATCTTGGATTTGGTTAAGTTGCGGGTGGACAAGGATGTTTCTTTTGAGGAACGACCCGTGAAAATTTTGGATAAGAAGGAACAAGTGTTGAGAGAGAGAACCATTTTCTATGTCAAGGTTCTGTGGCTATCTCACGACGTCGAGGAAGCAACGTGGGGAGCTTGAGTCTGAAGTCCGTGCTAAGTACCCGGAGTTGTTTTCTTCTTGAACTTGTAGCGAATTTCGGGGGCAAAATTCCTTAAATGGGGAAGAGTTATGAGACCCGGTTCTTTTAAACTTTATAATATGTATTCTCGACGTGTTGTATATTATTTTTGTCATTATAGAAAAGCATGTTACTATATGTTTTATGCATGTGTTGGCTTAGATATGCATGTTGGATTCATTTCCAATTTTGCTTGGACATTGTGCCAGAAAGTTAGAAGCTTTCTAGGTAGGACCGCTCGATCGATCCTTGGACTGTTCGAGCGGTCTGTCTGCGTGGGTTATATAAGTGGCAGCTAGTGGCCTTAGTTTTTGAACCAAAGCTTGTTGTGTAAGCTTCTCCCATCTCTCTCTCTCTCTCTCTCTCTCTCTCTCTCTCTCTTGATAGAAAGACAAAAAACCTAGCCTTCTCTCTATCCTTTAGCTTGCTTTGGGCTTGATTTTTGGCGTAACGAGGGTGAAATGATGTTCTCATCGCCAAGGGCTTTGCGTTCATCTTAACGGAATCTTGTTTTGGCGACTTTGGTTTTTCGTTAATGGTTAAAGCTTCAAGTTTTTAACTCCATATAGTAGGATTCTAGACTCTCTTGTATTAAAAGCATGTTATATGTGATTATATGCATTTTTACCGTTTTAAAATGCTATGAATGTTTGATTTTGTGTTTAAACTTTGTTTAGTTGGATAAAAAATATGTTTTGTTATCCTAAGGTTTATTACAAAGTTGGTGGATGTATGTGTACGTGATTTTCAAAAAGATGGAACAGGAAGAAATTATGAATGTGTTACGAAAACATGGTTTTTGGTGTTTGGAGCTAACCCTTGGGGTTGAGCCTTGGTTTAAATGAAGTGGTTTAGATGGTGGAAATATTTTGAAAATGTTGGTTGATTTTTATGATTATATGAATAATGTAGCTGTGTGCCTTAGACGTTTTGTGCATAGCTATGTGCGTACAAACGTTTTGATAGTCGTGTTGTGTTCCTTAGACGTTTTGTACATAACTATGTGCGTAAAAACGTTTTGATAGTCATGTTGTATGCCTTTTTAATGATTCAATAGATGTACTGTAACAATGTGTGTATATGTCAGCTTCAATTGCTCCTCGGTGAAAGTCTAAAAACTTGTGTGAGATAGGTGTTTCATTCCTTCGGATTAATTCCCGTAAATAAAGTGTTTATCCCATTGGAAGGCATTTGTTGTTATACCAATGTATAGAGCTTGTCATTACCTAATGAGTTATTAGATGCCCCAGAACTAGGTTAACGGGTGAGAGTTTATAGTTGTTACGTTTGTCCCCAGGACGACAGGGTCAGTACATAGAAATAATTGTTAGTTGTGGAAACCTAGTTGGAAAATAACGTATTGTTTATATTTATTAAACTGTTGGAGGTTATTGAATTATATGAAAACTTGTGGTTTGAGGATAAAAATCATTTTGAGACTTGTGTAGTCGAATTGTTTATATAATCCACGATTACATGTTATGCTTTTAATTCATGATAGTTTGTTCTTATTGGACTTCGGCTCACTTTGTTGGATTTAAAACCTTTCAAGTGAAAATGATCATATAGCTTGATCTTGAGAAGCCTCAGAGGTGGCGGAAGGTAAAACTCATAGTTTTTGTTGTTCAGAAGTTTATACCGGTTTCATATTGAATCATGTAATTGTGTAATATGTTTTAGACTTGAAAACATATGTTTTGTAAGCCTTAAGGCCATGATGCCAATGCATGTGTGTTTGCATGATGATGAGAGGAACCATAAGTTGGTTGTTAAGTTTCATGGTTGAACGAAACGTTTTTCGGTTGGTTGTATTCGATATTGTAACAAATTATTTTTGATTGGTTTAATGTTTAACATCAACTCCTATGCCTCGAAGAAGGTTTTGAACCTTGTTTTAGTTGGATTTAGATTGCTTGGTTATGTTTTGAAGGTTTTTAAAAAGGTTGAAAAATATTTAAGTGTTGGGTTTCAAAATTGGAATTTGAAATATTGGTCTAGAGCTAGACCACTCGATGGGTCACTCGAGCGGTTTATCGAGCGGCCAAAGTGAATTCTCAGTTGTTTTACAAACGGTGGAAAAATAGTGTGCAAGCGAGGACTAACCGATCGAGTGGTCTGGGCAAATTTTGAAGATCTTGGTTGTTTTGTTTTAAAACCTTGACCATAATCTTTTGGGTGTTTTTTTTACCTATAAAATAAACCCTCAAAAGTGCGTTATTCAAAGGTTTTAAATTTGTTTTTGACTTACATTCTTTACCCATTCAGGTTTGGTTGATTTTGGTGGATCTTAGTATCACAAAATAAGATTTTTATGGGTAGTTCACGTGACTCGGGTTTTGGCGTGTAACATCATCAATTAGGAAAGAAGGATTTGGTGAATGTGTTGGAGGCAAGACTTCCAAGATCTTTATTTTTACAAACGATTAACGGAAAAAAAAATGGACGGACAATCACCAAAACGGGCTCGAGATTAAACTTTTGATGACGAACGATCAAAATAAAACCCGTGCATCCGAAGTTAATTTAGAAGAATTCCTTTTTACCGGTCGAATCTTCAACTACGATTTGAATCTGAGTTGAAACTCCTGTAAGATCTTCTACTGTATTCCCTTTTGCGATTCCCAGATATGGTGTGGGCTATAATCCTCTAAAAACTTATATTGGCAGAACTAGAAAATTTAGTCTTAGAAGACAAGTTATGAAACTAATTCAGTCTACCCACATATACATAGGATTACAACAGAAACCTGGGGAGATTACGAGTAAGACTTCCAGTGGAACACAGACACGTATCAGTGATTTCTGCAATTAAGCAAACCTCATAGTGATATCTGCAATTAAAGAAAATCAACAGCGATTTCTACAATTTTCATAAAACACTGAATTACAGTTCACACCACTAAAGAACTATAATTGCACTCTGACCCAT
>JAOTRH010486909.1:0-24717 GCA_034768845.1 Heliamphora exappendiculata
AATAAAATTAAATACTAAAAATATGATTTTCAGTATACTAACCATAACACGTTCCACATAACCCGTCACGACATCACATGCCACACACCCGACACAACCAACAACTCAAAACTAAGAAAAAGATATTTTAGCTCAAAAATCAAGGCGCTCAACCACTGCTCGAGCGGTCCCCTACTGATATACATCATTACCACACCACCGCTCAAGCGGACAAGCCACCACATGAGCGGTCATCGCTGGGTGAAAAACCAAACGTGGAAACGAAACCAAACAACAACTAAAGCAGTAAATAACACGTCAAATATATATAATGAAAATGATTTTCACCAAACCCCATCTTTAGAAAGAACAACGGACCCAACACGTCCCGCACCCAACGGTGCACCAACCACCATGCACCCAATGATGCACCAACCACCATGCATGAAATGACAAACACCCCACTCCGTGACTTTAGTTGGCAAAACCCCATAATCCAATCAACTAAAAAATCACTAGAGGAGAGTAGTCAATTGAGCCCCATAACCCAATCGACAAAAAGGCAATCACACGACCACAAATACAACAAAACACACGAAGGAACAAGAAATTTGACAAAAAATTCCATTAAGGATGAAAAATAACATTTTTCAAAGCATTCGGCCAAAAATGAGTGAAAATGGTTAAATTTTTTTTACATACCCTCACTATTTTGATCATAACTTTTTCTAATTTTTTTTTTATTGTGATAGAGGTGTCATTGGAAAGAAGACTTTTAAAGCTTCAAATTGAGTACAAAAAAGACCCCATTTTGAGTCAAGACGAGGGAGATATGATCAAAAGAAAATGGCCCTACGTAGCAAGTCCGCTCGAGTGGACATCGAGCGCTTGAGTGGGCAAGCACCCGAGAAAAATCCAGATTTTTCTTGTTTTTAGTTTTAAGCCTCCAAAACTCCTTATCTTCACAATTATACTTCAAATTTCTACTTCCAAACCCAAATCGAAGCCTCCAAGCTCCCTTTCGACACCCTCGGACATACCCAAGTCTAAGACTACCACAAAACCTCAAAAGAAACACTCAAAACCTAATTCCATCCAATCAAAATCAACCAAAAATGGTTTTGAACCAAAACCCAATTTTCTTGAATCATAAATTATTTTTTCATGCATTTTTAATCGGTAAAAACACACACGATTACACATAGCACCCGGTTACCGACGAACGATACTTGACGGTATCATTGAGGACTGATGACATAAGAAGGAAGGACATACAAAAGAACTTCAAAAATTTGACACCAGGGCTTGGAGTAAATGATAAAAAGACTTATAAGGATGAAGTCGCGAGGTTTTAACAGTGTCTCTCGAGGTGATATCTAAAACTTCTCCTAGTGTGTACTCCTATCTACCCCCCTTAAAAGAAGATAACTTGTTGCATGAATCTTCGATCTTCAATCTTGATGGTCTTACCTGCCCTTCGCATGTAGATTCTCTACTGTTTCTGAACTCAATATTGTCCTGACAGGACTCGCTATAAGACTCAAGCGTAGAAGATTTTAGTTTTTATAATGTATAGATGATAATTATTATTAATACAATGCATCCTATAGAGCTTTAACGCGATAGAATGCATGGTTTCCCATAACCCAAGGCCTAAAGGTTCACTAAACCTAAGCTCTGATACCAACTGTGACGTCCCGTCCTCCGGGCACGGCGGGACAAACATAAATATAAACATAGGGATAAACTAACCATACATTCGTATTTACATACGATCATTAATACATTATAAACAAGTTCTGAACCATCCTCAATTACAAAATTATTATAGTTTTACCAAGAAAAATTTTAAAAAACACTAAGCACGGGAAAACTACATATAAGAACAAAGGTAGAGATCTTAATTCCTCAGAATGCCTCAGCTGGGTCCATGTGCTCTTGAAATTCACCTTGTTCTTCCAATTCTTCTTCTCCCTTGGGGAAGACTTCCTCGAAAAACTCATCCTCACCTGTGGCATGAATGCCATGAGCCAAGGCTTAGAAGCAAAACACTCTAACCTTCTAACTAATATCACGGTACAAAATTTATCACAACACATACCATAGAACACCCAGTACAGTTTATAGTCAATGAGACAGACAAATTTATGACAGGATAGCAAATAAGTTAATAAACATGCGTGTATGAAATGCAGATGCTCAACCCAGCATGCACCTAGATAATTACAGGAATTCCATGCCGGGAAATACCAAAGTAACAAAATGAGGGGTTTAGGACAACCATAATTGGGCTCTCTCCGAATTACCACCGCAGTGGGATTAGGTCAACTGAATTAGGCTCTCTCCAAATTACCCAATGGGATTAGGTCAACCGATTTAGGTTATCTCCGAATTACCCGATGGGATTAGGTCAGCCGAATTAGGTTATCTCTGAATTACCCAATGGGATTAGGTCAACTGAATTATGTTATCTCCGAATTACCCGATGCAAAGTACCAAGATGAGGAGTTTAGGTCTGCCAAAATTAGGCTATCTCTGAATTACTACCACAGTGGGATTAGGTCAGCCAAATTAAGGCCTCTGAATTACCTAATGGGATTAGGTCAGCGAAATTAGGCTATCTCCAAATTACCCAAAGCAAAGTACCAGGATTAGGAATTTAGGACAGCCATGATTGGGCTATCTCCAAATTACCACCGCAGTAGGATTAGGTCAACCGAATTAGGTTCTCTCCAACTTACCCCAAAATTCAAACTATCGAAACCAGAATGCTAGTGACGAACCCATGGTGCCTAACAATATTCATAAACCATTTTTGTAACACCGGGGATGCACCCAGGGTGTACAAGCCAAAACATTTTTGAAAATGGTAACCAGGGATGCCCTAGACTTAGAACCAAGAACGACAAATTCAACACAGCCCATCCCAACAACGGTTTGCACAGATGGACTCCAACATGCCATGATGCAAATGACAATGCTTATAATGTGTACTATTGATCTCTGTGCAACAATTTATAGCATGACATTAACTAGAATGGCAATATTCATGGTACAATGCACAAAACATAAAGTACAAGTATGTGAAGCACAAACTACAATTTTCATGATATGAATAAACATAATAGCATGGGTTCTAAAGCATCATATGTCCTCTTGAAACACTATTCTTCTAATTCAAATAAGTCATAATGCAAGAACTCGGGTCTTATAACAAAGGGTGTTCAAACCACAATTATCAATTTTTAAGGCTAAAACCAAGTATTAAATTAAAAGGAGCGACAACGTTTTGGGGTAGCTAGACATGGAATTAAGTTATGATTTTTAAACACCATTTAGACAAAAATATTTTTTACAACTCTCATATTTAATACCAAGGCCAAATCCTAAAACAAATGATTGAATATTTCACCCTAAGCAAAAACGGTTCAGCACTTACCCTATATTTTATCAAAAATTATGCTTATGTTGATCTCAGTTTTGGGGTATCAAATGAAGTCCAAATGGACCCATTTTTTATTAGAGCTACATTAACAAGGTCCCTACAAGTTTCATGTTTACAACAAAGGGTAGTTGTTTCAAACAAGTTTGACTTTTTGGCCATTTTAAAAAGTAGGTTCTGTCAGCCACCAAAACTCAGCAGAGCTGGTTTTGGACAGATGATTTAAAACGGTTTTGGGGTATCATCCCGAGGCTTTAAGGTCTGAATTTTGGGTAGAAAATACATCGATATGTTAGATATAATGTCCATGTATACCACTTTTGTAATAGATCACTAAAAATAGGTGTTTTGGGCTATATAAAAATATGTGACAGAATGTTTCTTGGGGACTGAAAATCAACAGAGACATTCTAAGGGGTTTTGACCTATCAAATCTTAATATTGTGTTCTCATAATTGGTAAATAGATGGATGTACATGTTATCTATAACTTTTATGTTTTTACCAAAGTTCGGATCTCATTCTACACTAGGGTTTCCAAGTCGGTGGTGTTGACTAGTCAGAAAATGATACACTTAGGTAAAATTGCAATATCTTGAGTTCTGGTTATTCAAATGAGTTGAAACCAACTTTGGATGATAGATAACTCAAAAATATAACTCTGGCCATAAATATCATTCCTAGATCAATTTTCTACACTGACTTATGGCATTTCAATTCTCAGGGCAGAAACATCAAAGTCCTTAAAAACCAAGCCCCTTAAAGTTTAGGTCTTCTACTTGTATCATGTCATGTTTTTGTTCCATTTCTTTTCATGCATGTGATTTTAATTTTAATATCAAGGCTCCAGCACACTTAGAGATCATCAACTCAAAGATAACAACATACAACAACATCTCATATCATTCATACTCAAAACAGCCCCTAAGTTTCCAACTACAATGCATTTTCGATTCGATTTCGGTTCTTGATTTTTAGAGTGTTTAAATGGATGGGTTGAGGGATATTTTGAGGGATCTTCGATACAAGGTTTAGAGGTTTTACTTACTTGTTTTGAGAGATCAAAGAATGGTGGAGGATGGGTTTAGACTTAGCTTTTGAAATTCGCCTCGATTTCTTCCTTCTTCCTCCTTCTTCCTCAAACTCATACAATACTTCAAGAACAATTGAAGGTCTGGTCCCTCACTCTCTTGCACGAACTTTTGAAGGGGAGAAGAGGTGTTTGGGTTTAGTTTAAATAGGGAAAAGGTAGGGGACAAAGGGAAGACAAAAAGTACATAAAGGGTCCCTTTTTCTTCACTTCATTAAATCTAATTTTGAGTTTGATTTGAATTGATTTGATTCTTTTGTGGGCTAAAATCAGATACGGGGAAGCTGGATGTAGCTATGGGGCTGATTAGGGGACAAAAATTTGATTCCCATCAATCAGGGGATTTGCCTCAATTTGCGTGCCCATATTGTGCAAGAAAATGCATTAAAAATTAAATTGATGTATCTTTTTGATGTCTTTTTCTATTAAAACTTTTCATTTTGATATGTTTATGAGAAATATAGTATTTTCATGTATTATCATAGTTTTCATAGCAATTGATTGAATAGATGTAGTCTTTTAAGTCAAATTAAGCTGTTTTGGTAATATATGACTTTTTCACTTATTTTATTGCGTATGATCTTCAATAATAATTTATTTGCTTTTGTTGACTTATAACACTATATTATTAGGTATATTACTTGTTGAACAAGTTTGAGATCATCATAATGCTTCATTTAATACATTTCTCATCATTTAAAACTAAAAAGAAGCAAAAAAGTACTTTTTGGCACATCCCCCAAGGTGGTCAGCCACTAAGCGGTATTTTTGGCATTTTAATGTTATTTTGTCTTTTACCACTTAATTGTACTTTAATTTTTTATTTCGGGTATCCATATGTCAAAATTTAGATTTTTAAAGCTTTTTAATGTACTAGGGGCAAAACTGTCATTTTACCCTATTTATGAGAATTTTTTTTAATTCATTATTTTATGATATTTTCTTCATTTAGAATGTTATGAGACTCTGTAGGTACATGGATTTTATTGCCAGAGTTTTGAACCTTTTTTTGGGATTTCTGGGCCGAACTTAGGATTTTCGATTCGAGTTAGGGTTTTAAACTACTTCTGTGTTCTATGATCTCGTGGACTATTCGTCACTAACACTAGGGTCTGAGCAGGGTCATTACATGGGTCGTTATCAATAGGGTTATTACAACTAGGGTCTGTACTTGGTCGTTACATTTATAGTCCAAGAAGATACATAAAATTAATATATTATGCATTTTTTTGCACAAAATGGTCCCAAAACCTAATTTAAAACCTTAATTAAATACAAAATCTGCTTTTTAGTCTCCTAAACAGGCATCGCTAAAACCCCCTGCCCCAAAATTTGATTTTTGTAAGTCTCCATTAATCCCACCTCCCATGCAACCAATGAGGATCAAAGAAAATTTAAAATTTAAAATTTTATAATAATTAAACCTCAATTGAATTTTTTTCTATGAAAACAAGCCATAACCCCACATTCTCCATGTACACATTCGTATGAGAGAGAGAGAGAGAGGGATAGCAACCATAAAACATTCTAAGTATTTTAAGAGAGGAGGAGAAGAGAGAAGGAAGGAAGGAAGAAGGAAGAACCAAGGAGGAATCATTAAAGCCAAGTCCATATCTTCTTCATTCTTTTTGAGCATCGAAATAGGTAAGCAATTCCCTTAAACCTTCTGATATTCTCCCCTAAGATGCCCCTCAATCCATCTCTATAACAAACCCTAATAAAAAGAAATGATGAATAACTCAAAAACAAAGGCATTATAGATGCAAATAGTGGACTGCTATGGCAAGATTGTGTTTTGTATGAGCTTGCATGTGTATATTTTTACGTTTTATGGCTTGTGTGTATTCTGGAGTTTTAGTGTATGTGAGTTTATAACATGCATGCAAATAAAATATGTAAAAAATGTACACAACATAAGCTAAGCAACCAAAACCCTAAGTAGCATGATTTTCTGGACTTACGTACTTTCTGCCTCCAACTTTAAAACATCATAACTAATTGTAGAAACAGGATCTTAAAGTGATTTTTGTGTAAAAATCTATATTTTTGAGTTCTCCTTCATACAAAATAGGTTTGAAGTGATTACGTTGGGTAGAACTCCAGATATCTCATTTTTTTAAAGAGTGTCAGATCTTAATCACTTTGAGTTGCAGACTTAAAAACCCTAAGTTCGAGTGAGAACCGAGCTTAGGTCAAAACGTACAACTTGTAGAGGACATATATATATTTTTGGCCACCAAAAAATGAGCCAACAATATGATGGCTTGATGGGTCAAAACACCTTCCCAAGTCACTATTGTGGTCCAGTAACTTACAGACCTCTCTGTCACACATTTTTGTTAAATCCAAAACCCAACTTTTTAGAAGCCAAATCCAAAAATTGTAAACATGAAAAATGTAGATAACATATTAAAATAAATAATGAGAAAAAAAATTCCAAAATACCCTCGGATGATACCCCATAGGTTTTGAGCATTCTCTGTTAAAAACACACTATGCAGACCCTTTTTAGGCTGACTGAACCCATTTTATAAATTGGTCAAAATCTCAAATATTTTTCAAATCACTTGCCTTAGCACAAAACATGAAACTTGTAGGGGACACATTAAACAAAAACCTCACCAAACATCAGAGATATAGACCTTGTATTGATGCACCAAAATCGTGGACAACAGAGACCTAATTTCTATGATTTTCTCTGTAAAATGCTGAAGGGCTTTTACTAAAATAAAATAAATGACCTTTTTATTTAGGAACTGACCTTGGTGATAAATATGAAAGTTATAGTAAATATTTTTATATAATTAGTGTTAAAATTTTAGAAATTAAATAAATATCTAAGTACCTCAAAATGCTGTCGCCACTTTAAAACTAGCAATTAAACTTGTACCTAAAATTGGCTAAGTGTTCGAGTGATGTGTTACTTATGAGACTTGAGTATATGAACCTTATATGAACTTTGTGAGTAATTAGTGTATGAAAATTATGGTTTTGATGAAATGAATTCATGCCGATGGTTCGAGTCTATGTTGCTTAAATTGTGGTTATGCTTCGCATGCTTGTACTTGATGCTTTAGCAAGTTATACCATGCGCCATGTCATGTTTATATACGATGAAATGATTAATTGTACACGAGAGGCATATTGCACATCATGAGCATTCCTCCATTTCATCTTGGGTTATCAACGTCCCCTTCGTATCTTTGCATTGGGTTGGGCGTCATGGAAATCAATTATTTAGTGGTTGTGGATCTAGGGCGTCCCTGGTTGCCATATTTGATATTGAATTGAAGGTTTTTATTATAAAATAGGGATTTAGGCACCATGGTATCATCACTAGCTTTAATTAGACTTTGGGTTGATGCTTAACGAGCATCATAGTACTCAACATGGGACGATTGGCCCGGATAAGGATGCATAAAACTAGTTGGCCCACCCCCACGCCGTTGCCATTGAGTAAAACAGTTGAGGCATGTAGCCAAGGCAAGCATTTACCTTTCGGAACGAGGCTTGGATAGGTTAGCTAATCAATATACCATCAAGTCTACTCTGTAATCCTAGCGTGGAATTCATGATATTGTTTTGGAAGTACTTGGGGTTGGGCATTTGCATTGCATTCATCTGCATCATGCACTCACACTTCTGTTCTTATATGTGCTCATCTTGTTGAAAATGATAATTTTTCTGTATCTCTGTTCCCTTAACTTTACATTGGGTGTTATACGATATGTATAGTGAAACATCCTGTCGTGAGTTTCTTAGACGGTTTAGAAAATTTGCTTCTCGGCTCTGGCTCATGGCATTCGTGCCACAGGTAAAGAAGAAGGACCCTTTTGAAAAAAGCATGTCCATTGAGGAAGGAGACATCGAAGAAGGGGGAGAGTGGCAGAAATCGGTTGATCCTAACGACCCAGCTTGAAGACGTAAGATATTTACTTTTTAGATCTTTTTATTCAGTTTTCCACAAACATAATGTAACTTTTATTAAGCTTTCTCGATGACTATAACTATTATGTATTTAGAACAAATTCTGAATCGTTAATGATGTAGTAACTATCTTATGTATCAATGAACGTTCGGCTAGATTATATCCTTTATTTATAGTTACATATGTCTCGATGTTCCCGGGAAACGGGGCATCTCAGTTGGTTTCAGAGCCTAGATTTAGTGAATCTTCAGGCCTTAGGAAATGGGAGATTGCGAGTTCTATAGCGTAAAAACTCTATAGAGTGTCTGTACTATTAATTTATCATGTGTAATATTAACAACCTAAAATATTTACCTTAGGATTTTCTCTATCTTTCTTCCTTTAGGATGGCGTCCGACGCAGAACCAGCTGGGGAACTGTAGGCAGCATCTGAACCAGAGGACTCAAACCCGGAGGAAGAACTTATTGAAGAGCAAGATCTGACAAGCGTATTTTCGTTAGCATAGATGTTTATGGATGTGTGGCCAGCTCAGGGAGAGGAATAGGTCGAGGAAGTAGGAGCAAGCGAAGAACCTGTTGTAGTAGGGGATGAGGCAGGCTTCGAAGTAGACGATGAGGAGGGACTTGAGGACAACGATGAGAAGGAGGAGCTAGCCATCGCTTTCTTTTATAATCCACTAGAGGCACCACTACTCGAATCAGAGGACGACAAAGAGGCAGATATGACAATTTAATGGAGCCGCCAAGACTATTCCAAGGACTACCGTATTGGCGAGTGGGTTTATGCCCGAGTATTCCTAGAAAGGAAAAAGAGGTGGAGGAAGCCAGAATTTTCCCTCGATTTGTAGGTCCAATAAAGGTTCCTAGAAAACCTGACAAAATAGCATACCGAGTAGAAGTACCGCTAGGGTTTAAGGAGCGACTCCAAGATTTGGTAAAGACCCGATGGCTACAGACGACAATGCCAAGAGATAAATGAGGGATCATTGACCCACGCAGCTCAGATATCAGCTTCGATGAGCCGAAGACTTATGAAGAGGTACCGGTGACTATCACAGATAGAGCTCGTAGAGGGCTAGGGAACATTTAGTGCGTGGAGGTCAAGTGGCGTTGCTACGTCATTTATGAAGCGACTTGGGAATGCGAGGCAGATGTCCGTTACTTCTGTCCGCATTTGTTTATCTAACCCCGATGCCTCTTCTTCTCCTTCTTTTTGGTTTCTATTTTTTGCATTCATGGAGATCTGATTTGAAATTTCTTCTCCTCTCTCCCTCGATTTTTTCCTTTCATTTTGGTTCATGGAGTGAGTACTAAACTAACACCCAAATTTCCCACAAGAAAGAAAGGAAAATAAGAAAAATGTAAAGGAAAGAAACCCTGGTTTCACTCACTCCCGACGCGTCCTTCTTTTCTCTTTTCTTGACGATTTCTTCTACTTCCCTTAGAGGTGAGCATTATGCTTGGAGAAGGAAATATAGAGAAAGAGATGAAATCCCCAAGTCCAGCCCCAATGTCCGCCATCGATGCCTATTTTCACAATTCTTTGTTTTCTTTTTTTTGGTTTCGCAGGTGGAGCTTTGAACCCGAAACCTCAAGTTCTGGCACCAAATTACTGGATTAACAATTCAATTTAGTTGTCACCAATGGAAATACAAGCCAACTAAGTTGAGAATATTGCAATTAAGAAACCGAAAGCCTGAAATTCTTCACTAGCCGAAACATGGGGTTTTGATTGTGACAAGATTACAAGACGCTGGAGGCGCCACGAGGTAGGATCTGGACTAACTTGGGTGAAATACATTGATTTGTGTTGATTTTACGGAAATTTAATGCGCTGGTGCGAAACCCCAAGTTTTATTTGAAAAATGAAGATTTTATTTATGTTCTTGATCATGTGAGGTTGATTTCATGGGAGTATGGGTTGTATTGTGAAATCAGAATAGTTAAAGGAGTAATCAAAGCGTTAAAACTTAGTAGTAGATTGAATTGATGAATTAGCATATATATCCCACTTCCCTTGAAACTAAGTTATGGAATTTACCCCTAGTTTATGAAATAGATGTATGAATTCATAACACATTTGTGAGACCCGGTTCATTTTTAATTTTGTAATTTATATTCATAGCATGTGGTTATTATTTTAATCGTTGTAGAAAAGCATGTTTCTATGTGTTTTATGCTTATGTTGTCTTAGATACGCATGTGGGTTCCAATCCTGGTCCTAATGGGCATTGCGGTTGAAAGTCGATAGGCTTTTTGGACAAGAACGCTCAATCGTCTTTAGACTGCTCAAGCTGTCTGTCTGTGTGAGTTGTATATATGATAGCTCATTGCTTGGGGTTTTGAGCCAAGCTTGCTGCACAAGCTTCCCTTTTTCTTCTCTCTTAAAAAAACCAAAAGCTCCCTCTTCTCCCTAGCTTTTGGTGGGTTCGAGCTTGGTTTTTGGCAATTAGATAGCGGATTCATGTTATCCTTGTCGTGGGCTTCGTGTTCATCCGAACGGTTTTTCATTTTATCGACTTTGGTTTCTCTCCAGAGTGTAAAGCGTCGAGTTTTTAACCCATCGAGATAAGATCAAAAACTCTCATGCCTTAAAAGGGTGCTACGTAGAATTTTATGCGTTTTTACTATTTTAAAATGCATAAACTGTTGTTCTTGTGTTTAAACCCTATTTGTGTGGAAAAAAAGAATGTTTTTCATTTGTTATGATTTATTACAAAGTTGGTGGACGTGTGGGTGTCCGTTGTTTTCAAAAAGGTAGGTTTTAAAAATGGTGACGTTTATGTAAAAGTTATGAAAAATTGTGTTTTGGAGGTTTGAAGCTAAGCCTTGGGGTTGAGCCTTGGTTTTCAACATTTTGGTTGAAATGGTGAAACATTTGAAATGTGTTGGTCGTTCTTCCTTGGTTGTGGATGACGTGGTAGAAGGCCGTCAGACGTTTTGTACATGAGTAATGTACTACTTTAAACATTTTTCGTAGTCGAGCTATGTGTTTTTATGATTCTGTAGATGTGCTGTGACAATGCGTGTATATTTGGGCCGCCATTGCTTCTCGGTAAAATTCCAAAAACTTTACACATGTAGGTGCTTTTCTGTTTCGGGTTAATCCCCATAAATAAAGTGGTTGCCCCATTACGAGGCGTGTGTTGTTGTAACTCCGTATAGAACTTAGCATTATCTAGCGGGTTATTGGATGCCCCAAAACTAGGGCAATGGGAAAGAGTTTATAGTTGTTACCTTTTCCCCCAGTGCAACAGAGTTGGTACATAGGAATCATTGTCAGTTGTGGCAACCGAGTGGAAAATAACATTTTCGCTAATGTTTTTCTTAATCTACTGGAAGTTATTCGTAATATATAAAATGTGCAATTTTGAGGTAGTAAAATTGTTTTTGAGGCTCATGTGAATTGGGATATTCATGTCATTCTATTAACATGCTTTGCTTTTACTTCATGCTAGTCTGTTTCCTTTTGAGCTTCAGCTCACGTTGTGGAATTTTAAAAATCTTTTTCATGTGGTTTGGATCATGTGGTTTGATCTTGTGGAGCCGAGGTAGCGGAGGACAAGATTCTTTCTGTTGTAGTTTGGTAGCTTATTACCGGTTTTTTTTTGCATCATGTATTGTTGTATAATACTTTAATATGGAAAGCATGTTTTCTAAGCCTTGTGACGATTATATCAAATGCATGTATATTTTGTGATCTTGACAGCGAGACCTTGGGTTGGTTGTTTTCCATTTTCGTTTGGTTTTATCAATTATAAAAAATGTTTGTGCCTCGAGGAAGGGTTTTAGATCTCGTTTTGGTGGGTTTTTCTTTAGCACTACGTGCCTTGTGAGCTTTCAAAAATGTTAGAAAATGGTTAAGTGTTGGAGGGGGAAATGGTTATTTTGTTGAAAAGTTGGTCCAGAGTCAGACCGCTCGACAGACCGCTTGAGCGGTCTATTGAGCGGTCTCTACAAACATTCTATTTATTTTTTTTTGTGTTTTGTTGAAAAATTAGTGTCCTTACAAGGACCGCTCAAGTGGTCTTTTCACCAATCGAGCGGTTAGGGAAATTTTTAGAAATTTTTACTTGTTTGTTTTTAAAGCTTAGCTCTAGGGAATCGTGACCTTATTCTTTTGGGTTGTTCTTTTACATAAAATATAACCTCGATTGTGCATTTTTCAAAGGTTTTGAGCTTGCTTTTATCTGTGATCTTAGTCCCGTCCTAACTCGGGTGGTTTTGGTGGACCTTAGTACCTTAAAACGGGTTTTCTTGGGTGTTTCACGTGACCCGGGTATTGGGGTGTGGTAGCTTGATATTATAGCTCTAGATTCGAATACCTAAAAGCTGTGGAAAGAGGTTCATCACCTTATGAGGATGCTTGCATGTGCTTGATTGTATGTGTTTAAATGTTTTGATAACACGAGTACGATAATTCGTTGAGCATGTAGGTGCCATGTATACTTGAGCATGGGGGTTGGACCTTAGGATTGATTGGCCTTGCCTTCGGGCATATGGATTAACAAACTTGAAATTTAAGTGGGTTACCCAAATTCACTCATCACTTCTGTTGGTTCTCCTCGGTATGTGAGATGTGTTTACATGATCTTGAATGGTTTAGTGCTAACATATGTGCTAACATGATTATGTGTTTTATGTTAGTGATAACATGATAAATGAAAGCTTATGTCGTTAGGATTTATGTTCCTTTCATATAGAAGTTATGTTTACGCGGGGGGAATGAGATTGTGGCTGGGGTTTGGGCCAAGGAGATGTGCCAATCCCTGATACTAGGGATGCAAATGCTCCCAAACGACTAGTAGATGGAGTAGGGCAACTACGTGAGATTGTGGGTTCTATTTGTCAGCTAGTTGAGGCCGCTAGGGGAGGGGGAGAGTATCTGAGCCTAGGGCAACTGTTGTGATGTGAGAGTTCTGATATCTTGACCCTCCTACCTTTGTTGAGGATCCTGACCCAAAGGTAATCATAGAATGGATGGAGCGTGTGACGATGATTCTGGATAAATTGTAGATAGTTGAGGATGACCTGAGGGTTGCATTTTCCACATTCCAACTGAGAGGTGATGCCCATAAGTGGTGAAAGTTTGCCAAAACTACCGTGGGAGGTACATGGGCAGTGTTTGCTAAAGTATTTCTGGATAAAAACATTCTTGAGTCCTCTAGGGATCTTTATTTGGAGGAATTTCTTTCCCTTACTTAGGGTGTAAAGACTATCGTTCAGTACGAGACATAGTTTACCAACTTGTCCCATTTTGCACAGGAAATTGTAGTTAAAGACGAATTGCGTGTAAAGAGGTTTGAAAGGGGTTTGAGACTTGCGACCCGGGATCGAGTGGCAGCATTGATGATGCGCGTCTTTACAGAATTGGTGGAGTTAGCCATTACTATAGAAAATACCCTGAACGAGACATGCAAGGCTGGAGAGGGTAGAAACCAGCAGGACATAAGAGGTACATAGTTTCAGGGTGCAGGAACAAGTGTCAGAGGTCGTCTAATCCTAGTTCTCATCCTACGCGATCATTTCAGCAGCAATTTTCTGCACTAGTACCCTCAGTGAGTTCAACAGGAAGACCAGAGTAGAGGGAGCTCATTTGTTATCGGTGCAAACAACCAGGGCATTGTGCATCGGATTGCCCGCAGAAGAGGTAGTCAGAAAGTTCAGTGCTTGTTCAGTCACTAGGAAGAGAGCCACAAGTTTGTTTTGGATGTGGCCAACCAGGGCATTTTCGAAGGAGCTGTCCTCAAGGAGAGAGTGTATAGAGCACAGGAGATGCGCCAATTGTTATGCCTGCACAGGGACGACAAGGTTATCGGTAGCAACAACCAGTAACTCTGATTTCTAGGGTTACGAAAGGGGGTGCCTTAGTTCAGTCAGTGCGATAGCTCGCAGCGTAGAGTTTTGGTGAGCAGACTAGGGCACCACAGGGCAAAGTGTATGCCCTTACCTATCCCAGTTCTTCCAAGGCACTGGTCGTGCCTGATGCTGCAGCTACCACATTAGTGATTAGAGGTACTCTCTTAGTGTACATATTGTAGGCCAATGTTCTTATTGATACGGGAGCTTCACATTCTTTTATTTCATCTATTTTTGTAATTGCTTTAGGGTTAGAGATAGACTCATTGGGTAGTATGCTATGTGTGGAGACCCCGGTCAGTGGATAGGTGGTGTTGGGTCGAGTTTGTAAATCCTGTGAGTTAGAGATTGCTGGCCACTGTTTAGAGTTTGATTTCATCATTCTAGACATGATCACATTTGATATCATCCTTGGGATGGATTGGCTGACCACCTATTGTAACAACTCGACTCAAATGCTAGTATTAGCGATGGATAGACAACGAGATCTTGAGTCACTGCATGAATAAGAGAAACCCTAATTTAACATAGAAAACCTTAAAAGGGCCAAATCCCCTGAAGAGAAGCTTCAATGCTCATAGAAGTCTCCAAAGAGCCTAAATTAAATAAATAACATAAAATATAAAGTTAAAAGTTAAAAATAAAAAATTCTCATGATTAAGGTAAAATGACCATTTTTCTCCGAATACAGTAAAAAGTCTTAAAATTTTAAATTTTGACGCATGGATACTTCAAATCAGATATTTAGATACAATTAAATAATAAAAGACAAAATAACAACAAAAATAACAAAAATACCATTGCATGGTCGCCCACCATGGGATTTGTGCATAAAAAGTTATTTTTTTGCCTTTTTAAGCTTAAAAATGAGAAAAAATTATATAAATTAAGTATTATTAAGACCCAAGACTTCTTATTCAAGTAATATATATAATAATATAATAATATAGGCCAACAAAAGCAAAAAAATCAGTAGTTAAAATTTTCACACATTAAATAAGTCAAAAAGTCAATTTTTGTCAAATTAGCATGAATTGACTTAAAAGCTTATACCTATTTAATTAATTGCTATAAAAATTATGATAATTAATGAAGACTAAATTAATTAATTATAAATACACTAAAATAATAGGTTTTAGTAAGATAAGACATCAAAAAGGTACACAAAATTAATATTTTATGTATTTTCTTGCACAAAATGGTATGAAAACACAATTTAAATCCCATATTAATACAAAATCATACCTTGAGCCTCCCAAATCTGCCATAGCCGAATCCCATCTGCCAAATCTGAATTTGTAATCTCTCAATTAGAACAAACTACCCCATGCAACCAATGGAATCTTAGAAAAATTACAAAATTACTTACACTATAATAATGAGACCCACTAACACTATTTGCTATAAAATACAACCAAGACTACCTCCATTCTTCGTCTATATTTTGGCCAAGAGAGAGTGAGGGAGAGCAACCAAAAATTATCAAAGTGTTCCCAAAAGAAGGAAGGAAGAAGGAAGAAGGAAGGAAGAAGGAAGAAGGAAGAAGGAGCAAGGAGGCCACATTAAAGCCAAGTCGAAAGCCATCCTCCATTTTTAGGTCTTTAAAAAATTAAGTGAATTCGTTAAACCCTCTGCTATTCTCTCATAAAATAACCCTCAATCCATCTAAACATCCCTTAGAATAAAAAACCAAGATCTCACCCAAAAAGGCGTCGTGCAAATAGATTAGGGGTTGTTTGTATGAGATCTAGTGTTGTATGTGTTTTCATGTAAATTTTTTTGAGCTTAATGTCTTCTATGGGTTCTTGAACTTTGGTATATATGAATACATTACATGTATGCAAAGAAAATACATTAAATTTAGACATATCATGAGCTAAGTTACCAAAACCCTAAATGGCTTTATTTTCTAGGCATATTAACTTTCTGCCACGAATTTTAAACTACCATAACTAATTGTAGAAAAATGATCTAAGTGTGATTTTTATGTCCAAATCTATCTTTTAAAGTTATCTTTCATACAAAATTAGTTTGAAGTGATTTTATAGGGTAGAACTCTAGATACATCATTTTTACCAAAGAGTGTTAGATTTTGAGTGATTGGTGTATGAAAATGATAATTTATGTGAGTGATTGGTGTATGAAAATGATAATTTGATGAATGAAAACCATGTCGATAGGTTGAAACCATGTCACATAAATTATAGGTTGTGCTTCATATACTTGTACTCTATGCTTTAGTGAGTTGTACCTTGTGCTATACCATGTTTAGATGCTATGCTATAATTAGTTGTACACGAGAAGCATGCTGCACATCATGGGCATTAGTACACTTGCATCCTGGCTTATCGAAGTCCCTTTTGTATCTATCATTGTGGGGTGGGTTATGTGAAAATTATTCTTTCTGTAGTTTTGAACCTAGGGCGTCCCTGGTTGCCAATTGTAAAATAATGAATTTGGAGATTGCTTATTA
Source organism: Heliamphora exappendiculata (assembly GCA_034768845.1). Taxonomy (NCBI): domain Eukaryota; kingdom Viridiplantae; phylum Streptophyta; class Magnoliopsida; order Ericales; family Sarraceniaceae; genus Heliamphora; species Heliamphora exappendiculata. The sequence goes on from JAOTRH010486909.1 coordinate 16,771, forward strand.
TGAAAAGGGTTTAGGCACTATGGGTTCGTCACTAGACTTTTTATTTAGACTTTGTGTTGACGCCAAACGAGCATCCTGGTTCTTAATGTGGGATGGTTGGCCCGAATAAGAGTGGATAATTTTGGTTGGCCCGCCCTCACGCCATTGCCATTGAGTAAAACGGCTAAGGCATGAAGCCAAGGCGAGCGTTTACCTTTCGCAATGAGGTAAGGATAGGTTTGGTGATCAAATTTGCATAAAGTCTACTCTGTAATTCCCGGCGTGAAATTCATGTTATGGTTTTGGATGTATGTTGGGTTGGGCATTTGCATCGCATTCACTTGCATCACGCACCTACACAATTGTTTTTATATATGCTCGCCATGCCGTAACTGTTAAATTTTTATGTCTCATTGACCTTAAATTGTATTGAATGTTATATGATATCCATCGTAGGATATTTTATTATGAGTTTGTTAGAAGGTTTAGAAAATTTGCTTCTAGGCTTTGGCTCATGGCATTCATGCCACAGGTGAAGAAGAAGAGCTTTTTGAGGAGGGTGTGCCTGTAAGGGAAGAAGATTTCGAGGAACAGGGTTAGAGGAAGGAGCCAGTCAATCCCAACAATGCCATTTGAAGAATTTGAATTTTTTCCCTTCTTTTTCTTTTGTTCAGTTTCTACGGGCATATTGTAATTTTTGTTAAACTCTCTGGATGACTGTAATTGTTATGTATTTCAAACAAGTTCTGAACCTTTAATGATGTAGTACTTTCCATATGTAACTATGAATGCATTGCTAGAATATCTCCCTTAATTATAATTATGTATGTCCCAATGTACCCAAAGACAGGGGATCACATCTATCGTTCCTATATCGATTGCGATCGATGAAGGGTATTGATTTGTACGCCTGAGGGCGATTATTTTTGTTTGATGGGAAATAGGGACGAGGGTTTAGTGTCTATGCCCGGTGTTATTCAAAACTAAGGAAACTTGGGTTTTCTTTTTTCTGCTCTCATGTTGGATGAGGCGGTTAGGGTTCGAGGGGAGCTTCTCTGTGATTCCCCGTCTTCCGGACATGTCGGAACATATATAAGTATAGATAAGGAGGATATTCTAGTCATTCATTCATATTTAGATATCATAAATATTGCATCATTAAAAGTTTTAAACTGATAAAAAATACATAACGTTTACAGTTCGCAATAGATTAATAAAATCTTACAATGAGCACGTGAAAACTAAACAAAAAGAAAAAAAAGGGTAAAAACTCAATTTTTCAGCTAGCATTGTCGAGGTTCCCTGGCTCCTGCCACTTACTCTGTTCTTCATTTTCGTCTTCTTCTTCGAGGGAAACTTTCTCAAAGAACTCATCATACTCGCTTGTTTTCAAGATCTAATGATAGAAGGATGATAGGACTTGATTTTAAGAGTGTCCCCTAGCCTATTTGGATCCTTCTTCCCTTTTCTCCTTCTTTCTTCTTCTTTTCCTCTCAGCACTTGAAGAACACTCAAGGCTCAAAAAATTTGGTATTCTCTCCCTAGTATGGCCGAATATAAGGGGGAGAAAATGGTGGTTTAAGTCTTGTATTTATGGGGAAAATGGGTAGTCAAAGTAATCATCAAAGTGTAAAACAATTTTAAATTTCTTTATTTTCAATTGCTTGCATGGCATGGGAGGTGATATTTGAGAAAGACATTTTCATATCTTGGGCAGGAAAAATTGGCTGGGGGCTGTTTGGGATAGGCTAAAAGCTGATTTTGTGTTATTTTAATGAATAAATGGAGTTTTGGTGCATTATTGGGCAAGAAAATACTTTAAAAATTATTTTCGTATATCTTTTTTGTATTCCAACCTCTTAAAATATATAATATTAGTAAGTTTATGATTATTTTAGTATTTTCATGAAGTATCATAATTTTTAAAGTAATTAATTAAATATGTATAGGCTTTTAAGTTAAATTAAGTTAGTTTGATAAGATTTGACTTTTTGACTTATTTATTGTGTAAAAATTTTAAATAATGATTTGTTTGATTTTGTTGACCTATATTATTATATTATTATGTATATTACTTGTATAAAAAGTTTTGGGTTATAATAATACTTAATTTATATAACTTTTTTTATTTTTGAGCTTAAAAAGGCAAAAAGTAATTTTTTATGCACAATTTCCAAGGTGGCTGGCCATTCAAGGCCATTTTTATCATTTTTATTGTTATTTTGTCTTTTGTTATTTAATTGTATCTAAATATCTGATTTTGGGTGTCCATTGTCAGAACTTGAATTTTTAAGACTTTTTGCTCTACTAGGGACAAAATGTTCATTTTACCGTAATTACGAATTTTTTTTATTTTTAATCTTATATTTCATGTTATTTACGTAAGTTAGGATGACAGGAGTCTTCTTTGAGTATTAGGTCTTTTACCTTTGAGTATCCGGTCTTTCTAAGGTTTTTAGGTCGAATCAAGGATTTAGTTGAGTTAAAATTTTCATCCTTTTAGTGACATAAGATCTCGTCAGCAAACTGTCACTAGTACTAGGGTCTTATCTGGATCGCTACACGGGTCGTTATAAACTGATTTGTTACAACTAGGGTTCGTATTGGGTTGTTACATTCCCCCTGTGGTTTGTGACTATCTAGATGTCTTCCCTGATAATCTATTTGAGTTGCCACTAAGTCGTGAGGTCGAGTTCTCTATCGATCTCGTTCTAGGAGCTTCTCCTATTTTGAAGCCATCTTACCATTTTACGCCAGCTGAGTTGCGATAACTCATGGTACAACTTTAGGAATTGCATGATAAGGGGTTTGTGCGACCAAGTACATTGTCATGAGGAGCTTTGACATTGTTTTCCAAAAAAAGATGGTACCTTGTGATTGCGTATCGACTACCAGAAATTGAATCAGGTAACAGTGAAAAACAAGTATCCCATGCTGAGGATTGATGACTTGTTTGATCAACTAAACGGTTTGAGCTGTTTTTCAATGATTGACTTGAGGTTGGTTTATCACCAGTTGAGGATACGGGATGAGGAGATAGCGAAGACTGCCTTTCAGACTCGTTATGGTCACTATGAATTTTTGGTTATGCCATTTGGTTTGATGAGCGCTCCTTCGATGTTCATGAACTTGATGAACTGTATTTTCCATCTGTATCTTGATAGTTTTGTGGTTGTGTTTGTAGACGGCATTCTTATCTACTCACCATCGAGGAAAACACATAAGGAACACCTGCGTGTTGCCTTGCATCTTTTACGAGACCATCATCTGTATGCAAAGTTTGAGAAATGTGAATTTTGGATGCCTGAGGTGAAGTTTCTTGGACATGTGGTGTCGAGAGATGGAGTGTCTATAGATTCTTTGAAGACTAATGCAGTGATGGGCTGTGAATGACCAAAAAGTGTGTTTGAGATCCAAAGATTTTTGAGTTTGGTAGGCTACTACTAGCGATCTGTGAAAAGATTTTCTAAACTTGCCGCACCAATGACTCGCCTTACGCCAAAGGGAGTTAAGTTCATTTGGAGTGTGGCTTTTGAGTTGGTATTTTAGAAATTGAAGAAGAGGTTGACAAGTGTACTAGTGTTAGTTCTTCCAGAACAAGGTTTAGGTTACACAGTGTATTGTGATGTATCGTGTGACGGTTTGGGTTGTGTTTTGATGCAGAAAGGTAAGGTTGTGGCTTATGGATCTAGGCAATTAAAGACCCATGAATATAATTACCTGACACATGACTTGGCAACTGTGGTTTTTTCCTTAAGGGTATGGCGATAATATTTTTACGGTGAGCATTTTGAGGTTTTCTTGGATCATAAGAGCTTGAAATACTTGTTTCCACATAAGGACCTGAATCTATGCCAATGACGGTGGATGGAGTTTATGGAAGATTACGATTTTGACATTCAGTATCACTCGGGAAAGGGCAATGTTGTGGCCAACGCTCTTAGCAAGAGGTCACATAGTGTGCTAACTTCCATTGCCATACGAGAATGGGACATGCGTAGGGAGGTTGGTGAGTTTAATCTATGTCTCGAGGAGATAGAGAAAGGTGCAATCTTATTTTTAGTGATTTCACAACCTATGTTAGTTGATCATGTGCTGGAGGCTCAACAGATAGATCAGGAGGCTTAGATGTTATGAGATTGTATTGCTAGTGGGAAAGACACCACGAGATGGGTTATGAGTCCGGATTAGAGTTCGAGATTGGCAAGGAGAGTGTTTGTACTAGAGGCATACCGTAAGGATGTATCACATGATTTCCACCATTCCCATCTTGTAGTGCACCAAGGAGGCACCAAGATATATCATGATCTACGCCATTAGTTCTGATGGAAGGGAATGAAGAAAGATGTGGTTCAGTTTGTTTTATGGTGCCTTACATGTTAGCAGGTAAAGGAAGAGCATCAGAGACTTGTAGGGTTGCTACAGCCATTGGCAGCATCAGAATGGAAGTGGAACTTCCTAGATCACCTAAGGGACATGACACTGTTTGGGTTGTGGTTGATAGAACAATGAAGTTCGTGCATTTTCTTCCCATTCAGGTGACAAACTCCGTGGACAAGTTAAGTAGGTTGTATGTCAACGAGATTCTTCGGTTACACAAAGTGGTTGTATCTATTATTTTTGACTGAGACCCACATTTTACATCACACTTTTGGCAGAGTCTGTAGGTAGCTTTGGGAACGAGCTTGCTGTTTAGCACTACTTTTCATCCTTAGACAGACGGTCAGCTTGAGAGAACTATACAGATTCTGGAGGATATGTTGTGAGCTTGTGTGCTTGATTTTTGTGGTTCTTGAGAAGATCATTTATCGTTGGCAAAATTTTCGTATAACAATAGTTATCAAACTAGCGTTGGGATGGTGCCCTATGAGGCCTTATATGGCTGGCCATGTAGGTCGTCGGTGTGTTGGACAAATGTGAGAGAGACCGTGATTTTGGGACCCAACTTGGTGCGGGAAATGAAGGAAAGAATTTTTATAATTCACGAACGTTTAGTGATGACCCAGAGTCATCAGAAGAGTTACGCTGATCAGAGGAGGAGGCCTTTAGAGTTTGGGGTAGGGAACCATGTATTTCTAAAAGTCTCGTCATGCCGAGGTTTGATGAGATTTGGCTGCAGTGGGAAACTGTCACCGTATTTTATCAGGCAATTTAAAATCCTAGAGAGGATTAGAGAGGTGGCATACCGTTTAGCTTTGCCTCCTCAATTATCATTTGTACATAATGTGTTTCATGTCTCTATGCTTTGGAAGTACGAGCCTGACCCATCACACATCTTAGATAGGGTTGAGTTATGAGTGGATGAGGATGCTTCTTTTGAAGAATGACCGATGAAGATTGTAGACACGAAGGAGCAAGTGTTGAGAGGGAGGACCATTACTTACGTTAAGGTCTTGTGGCTTTATCACGAAGTCGAGGAAGCTACATGGTAGCTTGAATCCGAAGTTCATGTTAGATATCCAGAGCTGCTTCCTTCTTGACCTCGTAGCGCATTTCGGGGGCAAAATTCCTCAAGGGGGAGAGTTGTGAGACCCTATTCATTTTTAATTTTGTAATTTATATTCGTAGCGTGTGGTTATTATTTTAATCGTTGTAGAAAAGCATGTTTCTATGCGTTTTATGCTTATGTTGTCTTAGATATGCATGTGGATTCCAATCCCAGCCCTGATGGGCGTTGCGGTTGAAAGTCGATAGGCTTTTTGGGCAGGACCACTCGATCGGTCTTTGGACCGCTCAATCGGTATTTATAGCACTCGAGCGGTCTGTCTGCGTGAGTTGTATATACGGCAGCTCATTGCTTGGGGTTTTGAACCAAGCTTATTGAACAATCTTTCCTTTTTCTTCTCTCTTAAGAAAGACCAAAAGCTCTACGTTCTCTCTAACTTTTGGTGGGTTCCGGCTTGATTTTGTGATCGGATAGTGGATTCTTGTTATCCTTGTCATGGGCTTCGCATTCATCCGAATGATTTTTTGTTTTGATGACTTTGGCTTCTCTCTGGAGTGAAAAACGTCGAGTTTTTAACTCACCGAGATAAGATCCTAGACTCTCATGTCTTAAAAGGGTGCTACGTGGAATTTTATGCATTTTCACTATTTTAAAATGAATGAACTATTGATCTTTGCGTTTAAACCCTATTTGTTAGACAAAAAGCATGTTTTGCATTTGTTGTGGTTTATTATAAAGTTAGTGGATGTGTGGGTGTCTGTGGTTTTCAAAAAGGTGGGTTTTAGAAATGGTAACGTTCATGTAAAAGTTATGAAAAATCATGTTTTGGAGGTTTGGAGCTAACCCTTGGGGTTGAGCCTTGGTTTTAAACATTTCGGTTGAAATGTTGAAACATTTGAAATGTGTTGGTTGTTCTTCCTTGGTTATGAACGATGTGGTAGAATGCCGTAGGACTTTTTTTGCATGAGTAATGTACTACTTTAAACATTTTTTATAGTCGAGCTATGTGTTTTTATGATTCTATAGATGTGCTGTGATAGTGTGTGTATATTTGGGCCGTTATTGCTCCTTGGTGAAAGTCATGAAACTTTGCACATGTAGGTGCTTCACTCTTTCGTGTTAATCCTCGTAAATGAAGTTATTGCCCCATTGGGAGGCGTGTGTTATTTTAACTCCGTATAAAACTTGGCATTACCTAGTGGGTTATTAGATGCCTCGAAACTAGGGAAATGGGCAAGAGTCTATAGTTGTTACTTTTATTTCTGGTGCGATAGAGTCGTACATAGGAATCATTGTCAGTTGTGGGAACTGAGTGGAAAATAACATTTTTGTTAATGTTTTTCTTAATTTGCTCGATATTATTTACATTATACAAAATGTGTGGTTTTGAGGAAGTAAAACCATTTTTGAGGCTCGTGTGAGTTGGGATATTCATGTCATTCTGTTAACATGCTTTTCTTTTACTTCATGCTAGTCTGTTTCCTTTGGGGCTTTGGCTCATGTTGTGGGATCTTGAAAACCTTTTTCAGGTGATTTGGATCATGTGGCTTGATCTTGTGGAGCTAGGGTGACGGAGGACAAGATTCTTTTTGTTGTAGTTTTGTAGCTTATTACCAGTTTTGTTTTTGGATCACGTATTGTTGTATAATACTTTAATCTGGAAAGCATGTTTTGTAAGCCTTGTGGCAATTATATCAAATGCGTGTATGTTTTGCGATCTTGAGAGTGAGACCTTGGGTTGATTGCTATTTTCTATTTTCGTTTGGTTTTATCCCATATAAAAATGTTTGTGCCTCGAGGGTGGGGTTTAGATCTCATTTTGGTGGGTTTTTCTTTGGCATGACGTGCCTTGTGAGTTTTCAAAAATGTTGGAGAATGGTTAACTGTTAGAGGGGGAAAAGGTTGTTTTGTTGAAAAGTTGGACCAGAGCCAGACTGCTCGACAGATTGCTCAAGTGATCTATCGAGCAGTCTCTGCAAAATTTTATTTTTTATGTTTTGTTGAAAAATTAGTGTCCTTGCAAGGACCGCTCGAGTGGTCTAGAAAATTTTTAGAAATTTTTACTTATTTGTTTTTAAAGCTTCATTTTCGGGACCGCGACCTTATTTTTTTGGGCTATTCTTTTACATAAAATAAAGGTTTTAAGCTTGCTTTAGTATGTGATCTTAGACCTATCCTGGCTCAGGTGGTTCTAGTGGACCTTGGTACCTCAAAACAGGTTTTCTTGGGTGTTTCACGTGACCCGAGTTTTGGGGCGTGACAACATTGATATGTAATAGTAATCAAATATTTAAATGGTTGATAGAGCCTTATGGTTTATTGGTTTAAATTGGATAATTCGAATTGCTGGCCTAATCGGGGAAAATTTAGAAAATTATGAAATGCTTTATAGATTCATGGCTTATATGTATAAAATTATATGGTAAATTTGTTCAGGTTCATGGGAATTGAACAGATCTTGACAAAAGAAGTTATGGAATATGTTTGAAACTATGAAAATTGATGATATGTTTGAGGTGTAG
>JAOTRH010486920.1:0-24716 GCA_034768845.1 Heliamphora exappendiculata
TCTTCTTTTAATATTTGCTTTGATTTCATATTTGCATATCTAGTTTCATTGCAATATTAAAAGGTTTCCTGAAAAAGCTTTTTAAATCTCTTTTTCTAATAAAAAAAAAAAAATCAATTCACCCCCCCTCTTGGGTTGCCTAGTTCTAACAGCTTTCATGGCAGTAGCCGTTGTAAGTAGCTCATGTGTTCCTTTTTAGTTTTTCTACATTTTCTTGCCTTTATGCTTGCTCTGAGTCTTGTTTTTCTTTTAACAGCCTCCAGCTCCAGTAGCCGGTGTTGTGCCTCCACAGACCCCAGTTGGGCCTCCAGCTCCAGCTCCTGTTAGAGGCCGTGGTTCCCGAGCGTCTTCTCGGGCCCATTCCAGGGGGTCGTCTCATATGCTCAGAGTCGATCCAGAGTTATTTCCTCTTCAGACAGTGATGATGGTGATGATTTTGACCGGCTCTTTGAGGATGATATCTCGGAGGAGGCTGGCCCCTCCCGTCGAGTCTGCTCGAGGCGTCTTTGAGAGAGAGAGAGCTCTTTTCCCCCTCAGCCTTTATTATTATTTTTTATGGGCCTACATGCCCCAATTAGATACATTTACATACATTTGATCCACGGGCCTGCGTGCCCCAGTTTTGTTGGTTATTGGGCCTAGGTGCCCCAGTTTATATTCTGATACACTGTATTATATTTTTGGGCCTTCGCGCCATTTCACTATTTTATGTTCATCTGCTATTTGATTCTCTCTTATTTACTGCTCAAACTGTCTTGTATGTACAATGCGAAAGTCAACATTTTACACAAGCTACAAAAACTGCCAACTGAATATTCTCTTCATATTGCAACATGGCGGCCACTTCTATAGAACCATTTTAACATGGCGGTCACCACCTCAAACATGGCGGTCGCCATCTCTAACCTGGCGGCCGCCTGGTCAAAGCGATGATGTCACTGTACTATGCTTTTTAAAATTGGCGGTCGCCAAGTACAAGATGGCGGCCGCCACAATGGATGTGACTTTCGCCAAATTTTTGGTTTCCCGCCCTTTCCTGCCTTATAAACTCAGCCATAGAGGCTCCCTTTTCTGTAAATTACACTCAAATGGCTAACCCACTCTCTTCATGGATTGAGGCATTCTCCCACATCGAGCGTATGAACTTTGCTTCTTTTGAAATGAACTCTTTATTTCATCTCATAGCCGTGTAGATCGACGAACCGTTGTTGAAGGTCGTCGTTTAACTATGGGATCCACAGTCCCATGTCTTTCGATTTGGCCTTGAAAAACTCTACCCCACTGTGGAGGAGTTCACTGCCATTTTGGACTTGTCTCGCCGTAGTTCTGTCGTCCTTCCTACCCATTTTCTCTCGGTTCGACAGCAAGTGATGCAATTTTGTGGCCTTTTCAGGATGGAGACTTCTCTTCTAACCTCGGGCGACTGCCTTGGCATCCCATGGTTTATTGAGAGGTTTCATCCTACTGGTGACCTCAGTGATATCGAATGTCAGCTGCATCGTCATTACGCACTTTGCTTCTGCCTCCTCGCCCAGTATCTCTTTGTCCCTTCTGTTTGGCGGGTTAGTTGTGCAATGGTTGACATTGCTGGCCAAATGTGGACGGAGAAGAACTTTGTGCCCCTGGTTCTGGCTGAAACAATGCTGGGCTTGATTGCTGTTCACCGTGGCAAGACCACCACCTTTGCTGGTAGCCATTTACTTCTCCAGGTGAGCTTAACATCTTCCCTTGTATCAATTTTTATGTCATACTGTAAACCTTTTCTCTTACTGTTCTAACCCTTGTTACAGATCTGGCTGATGGAAAAGGTAAACCTTGTGCAAAAAACTCCCACTCACAGACACAACGCTGCTGCTTTCCTTTACCGCCCGTGTTATCAAATATGTGACATTGAGGCATCTTGACGACAATATCTTTCTTCTCTGACTGGTCCAGATATTACCTGACAGTGCTCTTGGTGGCAGATTCCTGCTATGAAACTAACTACCATGGATTACCCCGGTGTTCTGCTAGTCGGCTTGCGTCGGACTACCTTCTATTACCCCTGTCGGATCATGCAGCAGTTTGGTCACGATCATATCATCTTCCCCAGCATTCGAGATCGTCTATTTTCATCCATACTACGGGCCCCATTTCTATCATCATATTAGGATGCCTGGCCATTCCGTTCAATGATGGAAATGTATGAGTTGCAGTGCTCTGATCTTTTCGCTGAATACAGGACATGGATGACACAAGATAGGGAAAAGAAAGATAGAGAAGAGGGAAAACAAGCAACGAAAATGAGAAGAGTTTGAGGATCTTTGCTTTATTTTAAAAAATTTCACAACTTTCTCTCTTCTTCTTTTTTTTTTATTTGTAGAGTTTGGGACTTATGTGCCCTCCTTTTTTATTCAAAACTTTGTAATTCTGATCGAAGTAATGGCAAATTTTCACTTTATGTTTAAGATGGTTTAAATATATCCAAAATTTTAATAACTTTATTATTAAAATTTAAGAATTAATTTGCATTGATTTTATTCAGATTCAAGATGGTCAAAGACAAAGAAAGTGGCCGGACTCCTTTAAAAGAAGCTGCCTACGTATTCTAAAAAGATAAAATCAGGTCATAACGTAGTTCAAGCTTGGTTTTCACTCGGGTATTAACATTCTCCTTTTGTAGTACCCTGACTTTTTCCAAGGTCGCCCTTTCGGGTTTTCGGCTTTGCGGGTTGCTCTAACTTTTGCCTGAGTCACCTTTTCAATTTTTAACTCAGTGAGATTTTATTTTATCTTTATTTTTACCTCAAGAATTGTACTTTTTGTGTTGATCAAGGTTAACTGGGGTAGAGAATACATTGCCATCCAGATCCATGATAATGACTGCACCACCGGTCATGATGGTTTTGATAAGAAACGGTCCGGACCAGTTTGGTTTGAATTTGCCTCTTGGGTCGAAGATAGGCACTCTTATTTTCTTGAGAACCAAATCTCCTTCTCGAAGATCGCGGGTCTTGACTTTCTTATTGAATGCTCGAGCTATCCTCTTTTGGTAACCTTGTACATGAAATAGGGCTTGCAGTCTTCTTTCATCAAACAAAAGCAACTTTTTCATTCGGTTCCTCTGCCATTCTGCTTCTAGAATATTAGCCTCGGGCACTACCCTTAGTGAGGGAACTTTTACCTCAATGGGAAGAACAGCTTCCATCCCATACACTAAAGAGTACGGCGTAGTTCCGGTTGAAATTCTGATCGACGTTCGGTATCCCCATAGTGCAAATGGTAGATGCTCTGGCCAATCTTTGTGCGAGTTGATTGTCTTTTGTAGAATTTTCTTGATGTTCTTGTTTGCTGCCTCGACTATCCCGTTAGTCTGCGGTCGATATGGCGAGGACTTGTGAGCCACTCTCCGATATTCCTAAAGAAGATCTAGGACCTCTCTTTGAAAATGTGAGCCATTATTTGAGATGACTTCATGGGGAACTCCGTACCTGCAAATGACATTTTTCTTGATGAACTTGGCAACATGCGAGGCTTTCAATACCGAGTAAGAAGCAGCTTCCACCCACTTTGTGAAATAGTCAATGGCTATTAAGATAAACTCATGTCCATTGGATGCATTCGGTGTTACTCTCCTAATCACGTCGATGCTCCATACTGAGAATGGCCACAGTGACGTCAGGTTGTACAGCTGAGACGGGGGTATGTGCATAAGGTTTGCATGAATCTGGCACTTATGAAATATCCGTACAAACTGTATGCAGTATGTTTCTATCGTCATCCAGAAGTACCCTTGTCGTATGATCTTCTTGGCTAACATATTTTTGCTCATGTGTGGCCCACAAACTCCTGCGTGGATTTTTTTTTCATCAGTTCTTGACCCTCTTCAGTGTTTACGCACAGGTTGTTGACCCTAGAATGTCCTTGTTTGTACAGCTTACCACCACAAATAACAAACTACGTAGATAGTCGTCGTATCGCCCGCTTGTCCTTTTTACTGGCAAACTTGGGATATTCTCTTTTCTCTATGAAATTCTGAATGTCCAAATACCATGGAAGTCCGTCAGTGCTTTCTTCGATAGCGGTTGTCATCTTATATGCCGACTTTCTTTTCTGCTCTATTATCAGAGGTCTCATCCGCACTCCGGGTGGTATGTCAATCATGGATGTTGGGGTGGCCAGTGCATCGGCGAACTTGTTCTGCAGCCTCGATACATGGGTAAAGATTACTGATTCAAAGCAGGGTATTAGCTTCTCCAGTTCTTGATGGTAGAGAATTAAGGTTACATCCCTGACCTTCTATTCTCCTCTTGCTTGCGAAACTACTAGTGTTGAGTCTCCAATGACTTCTAGTTTTCTTGTCCCTAATTCTAAGGCTGCCTCCAATCCTGCTAAAAATGCTTCATACTCGGCCTGATTGTTGGTGACTTCAAAGTAAAGCTTTAGGAACAACGAAACGTGTGATTCATTGGGAGAGACAAGAATGACTCCTATTCCATAGCCATATTGATTGGACGCGCCATCAAAATATAGAGTCCATTTATCATCCCCAACTTTTATTAGCTGTTCGTCGGGAAACTAGAATTCCGTGTCTTCATCCCCTTCAATTGGTTGGTTGGCCAGAAATTTTGCCACTGCTCTGCCCTTGACTGACTTCCGGGTGACATATTGGAGATCAAACTCGGATAATAGTAGCAACCATCGGGCCAGCCTTCCTGTTAGTGCCGATTTTTTGAACAGATACTTCAACAGGTCCATCCGAGAGATGATGTTTATTGTGAAAGATAACATGTAGTGCCTTAATTTTTGAAAAGCCCAAACCAAGGCCCAGCATGTCTTCTTCAGTGGCGTGTACCGTATTTTTGTCCTTGTCATCTTCTTGCTTAGGTAGTAGACAGCCTTTTCGGTTCCAGTCTCACTTTCATGTGCTAGCATACATCCCATAGCTGAGTCCGTCACTGACAAGTAGAGGATTAGTGGCCTATCGGGTTCGGAATGAGCTAGAATAGGTGGATTCTGCAGGTACTGTCGCACAACATCGAAGGCATCTTGGCATTTCTGATCCAATTCAAATTCAACTCCTTTCTTCAGCAGATGGAAGAGCGGCTCGCAGGTAGTAGTCAACTTTGTGATGAAGCGGCTAATGAATTGAATCTTCCCCAGAAAGCCCCTGACTTCTCGTTCAGTCCTTGGAGGAGGAATGTCCAAGATTACCTTAATTTTTGAAGGATCGACTTCAATGCCTCTTTGAGTGATCATGAATTCGAGCATTTTTTCGGCAGTGACTCCGAAGGCACACTTTTGTGGGTTGAGCCGCATCCTGTATTTTTGAATTCTTTCAAAAAACTTTCGTAGTGCTATGATGTGGCCATCCCGATCCTTAGACTTGACTATCATGTCGTCTACGTACACTTCAACCTCCTTATGTATCATGCCTTGCAATAAGGTAGTGGCAGCTCTTTGATAGGTTGCCCCGGCATTCTTTAAGTCAAATGGCATAACACGATAACAATAGGTGCCCCAAGGCGTGGTGAATGCCATCTTTTCTTTGTCTTCACGACCCATCAGAATCTGGTTGTACTCAAAAAAACCGTCCATGAATGATAGCAAGGTATGCCCCGCTGTACTGTCTACCAAGACGTTCATGTGTGGCAACGGAAAATCATCTTTTGGGCTAGCCTTGTTGAGATCCCAAAAATCTACGCAGACTCGGATACGACCGTCCTTCTTTAAAACTGGCACGATGTTAGCTACCCATTTCGGATACTCAGTTATCATCAAGAATTCAGCGTTGATTTGTTTGGCAACTTCTTCTTTGATTTTTAGAGCCCATTCTGGATGGATGCGTCTTAATTTTTGGTTGACCGGTTTAGCATCGGGGTATAGAGGGATATGGTACTGGACGATGTCGGAATCAATTTCGGGCATATCCTCATAAGACCATACAAACACATCTTTAAATTCTTTTAATAAAGTTATTAATTGTTCTTGTTTAGCTAAGGATAAAGAAGAACCAATTTGAACATTTTGTGAATTATTTTTATTACCCAGATTTATTGATAAAGTTTTTTCAATTATTGGTTGGGCACGCATTTTTTCGTCTCTTTTTATTAAAACTTTTATTTTTTCAGGAATATCCCGTCGAATTCAAATCGTCAGAAAGTGTATGAAATAAATCAAATAAAGCAGAGTAATCAAAAATTTCATTTATTTCATTTAAAAAAATGAGAATTACAAAGTCGATAGTAAAAGAAGAAAGGGAAACACCAATAGATGTGATCTCGATTACAGTCTCAGACTCAATTCCAGACTCGGGACAGACAAAGTGCACATCATCAGACTCGACGGTCCAGTTCTTTATTTTCTTTGTGGCGGCGCCAACAATGAGCAGGGAACAGTCGGCAAGTGCGCTGAAACCCACCATGTAATAGTCCGATTTATTTATGTTCCGCTGAGTCATCTTCTCGTGGAACAGCATTCCCAGGTCGGTACCGTCGAGTTTGTCAGCCCAATCCTCTTTCTGAACCTTCTGTTCTTTCTTCTTTCCTTCCATTGTTTCTTCCTCCTCTGTGTCGGACAACTGGTGGCTAAAAAAGGACATTTTCTGCATCATCATCAAAGCTTGTGGGTTGACATACCTTTCTTCCTCATTCATCAGTGTTTGAACAACCTTAGCTTCGTCAAACTGAAAACCTCTAACCAACACGTCGCCTTCACTGTGCTGAACTTCTAGCAAAGTTGTACCCTCTCCTTCCTTCGGGGGATGAATACTGTCCTCTCCATGGATGGTCAACACTGTCCCATCTTTTATTAGTTTCAGCTTCGGATGGAGGGTGGATGGTACCGCTTGAATATTCGGGTCATGCAGCCATGACCTGCCCTGCAGCAAATTGAAGGAAACTGGGACATCTGGTACGTGAAACTCTACTGACGTTTCCAAAGGTCCCACTGAAACGGCGAATGACACCAATCCTAGTACATTCCTTATGGTGTTGTCATAGACCCGCACCCCTTGATTACATGGAGTAAATTGGTCGGGACTCATTGCCAAGCAGATGGCTGTTCTCAATGGGCAAACATTCAAAGCAGACCCATTATCGATGAGGGTTACAGGGACCCATTTTTCCAGGCACTTGACAGTGATGTGGAGTGGCTTGTTGTGACTTTTTCCTTCAGCGGGCAAATCCTTATCAGAAATGAAAATGACTTTTGGTTCGACGGTTGGCAGAATAACTCCAATAAGCTGCTTGGGGGTTGCATCTATCGGGACATTGGCTTTATTCAACACTTTCAAAATAGTTTTTCTGTGCTTGTGTGAAGCCATCAACAAGCCCCAGATACTGATGTTGGCCTGTGTCTTTTTCAATTGTCTCAATACGGCATTATCCTCCTGTTCTTGCTATGTCTCTTTCTCTTTTCGACTCGGTTGTTCCCTTTCTAGCTGAGTTGGCTTAAAATGTCTTTCACTTCGGGTAAGGTGCTCCACACCATCTTCAGGGTCCCATAAACTGGGCATGACATTATCAGTCTGCCTTACTTCGTTTAAATGTAGAGGGCTTTCAAATGCCCACAAATTATTTAGGTCACTAACGGCCGCCCTTTTCCTTATTTTCTCGTTGTCTTCGATAGCCCATGTCATGTCAATTTTCTCCCATATGTCTTCCTCAATAAAATCTATCTGCTGTTCTTGAGTGGCCCAAAAATTAGCCCACTCGGTCCCAACAGATTTCAACACAATCCTTACCAGCCAATAGGATTGCATGTCATCAACATGTACCTCTTCCTCAAAAAGTTGGGGAAGGGTGATTCCATCGAGTACATGGCCAAACCCATAAGGCCTAGTTGGATAATCTAACGGCCAATCATCCACCTTGTTGCGCTCCTTTTCTTGGATCATGGGTCGATACCATTTCCAGGCATTATCGTTTCATTATTCCATTCTGTCTCGGCTGCCTCTAATCATCATGAATGAACATACTATTTGGTTCTCGTTATTGAAACATGAGGGTGGGGTAGGTATGCTAAGCAGATATGCTGACTCGAGTCCTCCAATTCTCCCAGGGACATGTAATTTATCCCAGTTTGCCCAGTATGATTTGGCAGTGGGTTAGTTATGACATTTAGTTTTGGGGTGACGAATGGTGGTGGGATCACCTTGTTATCAATGAGATTTTGAATCTCGTATCAGAGTCTCAAACATTTGTCAGTTAGGTGCCTGTGGCCCTGGTGAAAGGCGCAGTATTGCGAAGCGTTGAACCATGGCGGTAGGGGAACAGGAACGGGCATGGGGTCTAGTGGCTTGATAAGCTCTTTCTCGACGAGTCAATTTAGGGCGGTGGACAAAGAGATATTGAGGGGGGTAAAGATCCTTCTGGGCTTTTGTTGCTGTTGGCCATTGTCTGGCTGCTGAAGGTTATTCATCAGGTGGATAGAAGAATTTTGAAGGTTCACCTCGCCGGAGCGAGTAGTGGATTGATTTTGGTTGGTTGTAGGGAAGGTCCTTCTTGATGGTTTTTGGCTTGGCTCGACTTTTTCAGTATTCCCAGACTAGATAGCATCCTCTACCTGAACCCCGGCGTCAAACAATTGCTCGAATGTGGAGAGTGGCTGCATGATCAAGTAACGCTTTAACGGAGACTGCAAGTTTTTCACCACCATCCTTACTTGCTCTTTTTTCGAAGGTTGATTTGTCATCTTTGCAGTTTTTCCCCTCCAACGGGTCAGAAAGTAGATAAAAGATTCTTGAGTCTCTTGTCGGGTTGTTTCAAGCTCTCGAGTAGTGACGTCCAGCTGGACGTTGTAACTGTACTGACTGATGAAGGCGGTGGCTATATCCTCCTATGTTCTAGTTTTGGCCACTTCTAGAGAAAGGAACCATCTTTGCGCAGCCCCAGATAGCGACCGGTGAAATAACTGGGCCTTAAGTTGACCATCAATCCCCAAGGGGGATAAGGTCCCAACATACATTCTCAAATGGATACGAGGATCCCCAGTACCGTCGAACTTTTCAATTTCTGGCATCTTGAACTTCTCGGGCAGCTTTGCATCTGGGAACAAGCATAAACCACTTACGTCCAGGATATATTCCTTAACTCCTTTGGCTTTTCTCAACACCTTTTTCATTCGGTCAATCTTTTTCGCCAGTGCAGATTCTCTAGACTGAGCGGTATTTTCGTCTTCTACCACAATCGGGCGGGGAACCCGAGGTGGCACAGCAACTTGTGGTATTTTCGGTCCTTGGTTGTCATTTCAAAAACTTTTTTAATTCTCATTCGTATTATCTGGCTGTCCATTTACACCAGGCTTACGGGCCTGAATTGTTTGTATCCGCGCCTGGCATTGGTTTTGAATCTGGGTCTGTTGCTCTACGTCCCGCTGTATCTCGGTAATTGCCCTCATCAGGGTTGTCAGATTAACTTCGTTCTCTGCCATGCCTGTCGACTGTTCCAGCCATTCAGATATTTTGTGAATTCTTTTTGATTTTGATTTTACCCAAACTCGTGTCAACTGTACTCTTTTCGGATCAATGGTAACTCACAGAAAAAGCTGGATCGTAAAAGGAAGAATAACCAGTATCAGGCACTTTTTGGGAAAATATCTTGATGACAGATAGCAGATATCTCAAATTTTCAAAATATCTGAAACTGAAATAATGCCCATGTCGGGCTTATACCAGCAGTATAACAACTGAACTTCTGAAAATCTAGGATGAGAGCTAATGGGATTAAACAACCAAATTCTAGAGGAAAGGTTTTGTCTAAGCGGACGGCGTTCCGGCAAGAATACTATTCTAATCCTCAAGGGACTGGGTTGACATATGATTCTTAAAGAAAAACTAGCAGCACAATGGTAGAAAAACAAACCTTTCTCACATAGGTCGAAAGAAAAGGATTCGAAGAAAGCAAGCCTAGAAAAAATGGGGTATAAAATTAGCAAGCCGAGAGGAACCCTGAAGAGGGAGAAACTACCCTAGAGATGTTAAAATAAAATACGGGCATGACCCTAGGAAGAAAACTATGGTGTCAAAAACCGATCAGGGTGAAGATCGAAACCCGGGTAAGAACCTGAAGGCAAAAAATGAATCTAATCAATGGATAACAGAGAATCCAGGACAAACCCGGGGAAAGAACTAATCTAATCCGAACAAATAATTCTAACAATAAACAGTCAAAACATACAATAAAAAAAAACATATAATCCTACTAGGGTTAGCAGCACCTAATTTGGGAGTTCTAAGTTCACTATATGCAAAAGGCCTCCTTTGGCCAATCGAACATGGTATATTCTGAATAGAACTGGGTATATACCTCCCATGAAAAATATGGTTAAACGGTACGTTCGAACTCTTTTACTGCACCTACGATAGCGTACAGTCAGCAAGGGTTGTCCGTCTCCCAAACAATCTCCGAAATAGATTAACGTTCAGGGCATTAGGTCGACCAGGCAGGGGGGATTTGAAGAACAATGCATATGCATGCAAAAATACAAATGAAAAATTCTGATTAAGGACCAATGATGTTTTCAAGTCTTGCTCTCTTATTTGATTTTAGAAATGAGTCCCCAGCAGAGTCGCCCAAAAATACTGTGGCGTTGGGATTTATGGGTCAAAAATAGGAGAATTCAAAGATATTTATAAAAATATTTTAACACCTTAAAAATCAAAATTTGAAAACCCTTTTATCAAAAATAAAGTCGCCACTTAATTTTTGAGAAAAGTTAAGAAAAACAAAAATGGCTACTGATATTTGAAAACGTAAATCAGAGAAAAAAGGTTCGGGGGCTAAGGTACGAATCGGGGAAGGTGTTAGGCACCTCATTCGCCCAACCATCAGGTTGGCCTCTACTAATAATCATTGGATCTTTAGTAGAATTCTTAAAATATATGCAAATAAAGAAAGCAGAGGTAAAGAGAGAGTATTCAAAATTAAGTATAGAAAATAAATAAAATATGTACATAACACTCCAAAATAAATAAGTGTCAAAAGAAAAATTCTAAGTCCTATGACATTAAATTTTTATCTAAAAATACATGAAACACATACCCACATGCAATAATGTTGAAACAACCTAAACTAGCATGATTTGGTTAAAAGAAAAAAAAATATACATAAAATTACCAACGTTATCTAAGCATGGATTGTAAACAAAAATGAAATACACAATTGTGAAACAAAGCAATTAGATTGTAAATTAACATGTATAATATGCATTTTGTCAAATTATTTAGAATGTTTAAAAAATATGTACAAATTCTACGTTAAAACTAGAACAATGAAACTTAATGACAAATATTTTCCATTAACAAGCAAACATTTAGAATTTTAATTTGGATGAAGAAAGAACAAGGTTTGCAAAAGACTAATTAGGCCAAAAATAAAATAGTAGAAAAATACTTATTCAAACTACTTAAAAGAAAACTATTTATGTTTTATGTTTTTTGAATAAATTAAAGAGAAATAAAATAAAAGAAATAAACAAGGGAGTTTTAATTACATTACCATTTAAAAGATAAAAGAAAAAGAAAGACAACAAATCTAAAAGGCTTTTTGTGATTTTTGTAGTTAATAAAAGAAAGCAATATGAAAGAAAAATTAAGCTAGTAAATGAAGATTAGAAAAAAAAAGATTAAAAGAAAAAGAAAAGAAAATGGAAGAAAATAAAATGAATAGAAATGGAAAATGGAGATTTAAAAGGAAATATTATGATGTTATTTAAAGATAAAAATTAGTTTACAAGTTTTTTTGGTAGTTTTTGAGTTTAATAAAATGAAGAAAAATAAATGCTATAAAGAAAATTTAGAGCTAATAAATAAAATGCTAGAAAAAGAAAGATTAAAGTAATGTTAGAAAAGAAAATTGTACTAAGAAGAGAAAAAAAAAGGAAATAAGACTATTTTAAATGAATTTTAAACTAATACTTTAAAGAAAATAAACAGTGAATTAAAAGAATAAGACAAGAAGAAAAATACTTAAATATTAAAACAATGCTAAAAAAATGATAGAACATTAACCTAATATTATAAAGAAAGACAATAAGATCAATGGTATGTTAGAAAGAAATTATATTAAACTAAAGAAATGAAGCATTAGGGTGTAAATAAAGCAGTTAATAAGTAAAGTAAGAATATAATTAAAAGAAATATATGAATCGAAATTGAATTTTAACCCGATCACTCCAAAAGAGAGAAGACGGAGTTAGAAGGATCGGGGATCCAAGCAGAATACCTGGATTGCCGGGGAATCCTTAAATCATGGAATGTGCCTCGGTGGTCTAATCCCTGGGTGGTGATCCAAGCAAGGCTCCGATGTTGGTGTTGGAGGTTCGGGACTCGGTATTTCAGCAGAGTTTCAGCGTTGGGGCTCAGAATTATCCGGCAATTAGGCAGAATTTTACTATCAAAACCTCACTATATTTTTCTGTCCTTGAAAACGTACCAGAGGTACGGTATTTATAGAGTTGTTCAACCAATGAGATGCTGCCATATTTTTAGACATGCCAGGCCATTAGGAGTTGGTGGCCGCCACAATATGAGCTGGCGGTCACCATGTAGGAAAATGTTTCACAAGGTTTTATTGACGGTCGCCACAATGGAGTTTGCGGTCGCCATGTTTGGGAATTTCTTGGAGGACAAGTTACTGGTTTTGAAAGTTTTTGATGGTTAATGTTCAAATTTCGAGCTTAGATCACTTCTCGGGAATCGAACTGAAGCACTTGTTTTACCTGTTTTCATCATCGAATTCACCTAAGATTGGGTGGGGTCAAATCGGGGTGTCTACAACTATATAAATTAATTTACACCACATAGTTATTATGAGTGCTTATGCTCTTAATTTCAAAATAATTATTATTTGCACATGTTTAATATTCGTTATTTTGATTTATTAGGAAGTGAGATCTTGTATGGGTCAATAATCTTGGTGAGTTGGATAACATATTGTTGGTTCTAGACAACCCAAGAGGGGG
Source organism: Heliamphora exappendiculata (assembly GCA_034768845.1). Taxonomy (NCBI): domain Eukaryota; kingdom Viridiplantae; phylum Streptophyta; class Magnoliopsida; order Ericales; family Sarraceniaceae; genus Heliamphora; species Heliamphora exappendiculata. Next base: position 12,943 of record JAOTRH010486920.1, read on the forward strand.
GTGAATTGGGTCTTAAAAAATTAATAATAATTTTTAAAATTTTTTTAAAATCTTTTAATATAACAAACAAGTATAGCAAGGCAATCAAAGAATAATGCAAAGAAAATATTAAAGAGGTTAAGGATAGAAATAATGAATCAGACATCAAGAATTTATAGTGGTTCGGCTTCTTCCAAATCTACGTCCACTCATCAAATCTCCCATTGAGAATTTTCACTATGTAGAATGCTTCATAGACGCATTCCATAGACGCATTCCAAGCCTTACAATCTCAAGATTTTGCTTGAGAATATCCACAAGAATACGAATATTTACGGGCATATTCAAAGGCCTTATAACAGTTTCAAGATGTTCCTATAAAAACGATCACCTGTTTTCTTCTAATCACTCTTGAGCTCTTCTTTGATGAGATTTACTCACTTACTCAAAGGATAAATGGTGACTCACCATTGAATACAATAAATGAAGTGTTTAGATGAGAATCACTCACTCTCTTTACAGAAATTAATTAGCAATAAATGAAGAGGTAAAAAGAGATGAGGTACAAGAGTTGGTGTTACAACAATAAATAAAAGTTTGAAGATTTTGAGTTTGAATCAAGTAATAAAACAGTGATTGTAAGTCTCCAGAGTGATTAAATACTGAGGAGTAACTGTGACGTTGGGATTTTAGGGGTTAAAAATGAAAAAAGTCAAAAATATTTTTAAAAATATTTTAAATACCTTGAAAATCAAATTAAAAAAATTCTTTTTGTTGAAAATAGAGTCGCTACTTAGTTTTTGAGAAAAATTAAAAAAAATAAAATTGGCTACTGATATTGAAAACGTTAACCAGAGAAAAATGGTTCGGCAGCTAAGGTACGAATCGAAAAAGATGTTAGGCACACCGTTCGCCCAACCGTAAGGTTGGCCTTTACTAATCATAATTGGTTTTTTTAATAAAATTTCTCAAATGCATACAGATAAAAAAAATAGAGGTAAAGAGAGACATCCAAAATTAAGTATAAAAAATATATAAAATATGTACATAACACTCCAAAACAAATAAGTGTCAAAAGAAAAAAAAATTTGAATCCTACGGCATGCAATTTCTATCTAAAGGATACATAGAATACTCCCACATGCGATATTCACAAAAATAGACTAACTATCATGATTTAAATAAAAGAGCAAAAGTATGGTAGAAATTGTTAAAATTGCCTAAACATGAATTTTCTACAAAGATAAGCTAAACTATTTTAAATATAAAATATTTTAAGAAAAGTAACCAAAATATGCACATTATCAAAATAAACTAGATTGGTATTAACACGAAAAAGGAATGCTAAATATAAAATAAAAGATGTACAAAAAAGAAAATTCTACATTAAAAGCAAGCTTACTTAATAAAAAAACATAAAAGAAGAATTTTATAATAAAAGAGAATTTAAGAATTTGAAGGAAAAGAAAAAAAGTCACAAAAGAAAAACTATGCTGAAATGAAAAGGTTAGAAAATCTTTATTTAAACTATTAAAAGAAAATCTTACTATTCATATTTTATATTTAAAATAAAAAAAAAGAAAGCAAAAGAAAAGAGAATTATATTTCAAAAATAAGGACGTGATTTAAAAACTTTTTATGATTTTTATGGTTAATGAAAATGAAAGAAAAAGAAAGATAAAATAAAGTTATGAGAAAATAAAGCTAGAAAAAAAAATAAAGAAGGAGCCTTACAGTAATAAAAAAATAAAAATAAATTAGCATTAAGAGAAAAGAAAAGAAAAAAAATAAAACTATATTATAGGAAAGGAAATAAGATACTAGAAAAAGAAAATTAAACTAGTAAAATAAAGTTATGAGAAAATAAAGCTAGAAAAAGAAAATGAAGAAGGAGCCTTACACTAATAAAGAAAAAAAAATAGCATTAAGAGAAAAGAAAAAAAATAAAATAAAACTACATTATAGGAAATGAAATAAGATACTAGAAAAAAAAAATTACATTACTAGAAAAGAAAAGAAAATAAAAAATAAAGACTAATGGAGGAATATTAAGCTAATATTAAAAGAAAAATGAATGCTAAAAAAGAAATACTAAAATAAAATGGAACAGTAATGTTTCAAGAAAAGAAAATAAACTAGATTACTATCAAGAGTAAATTGGAACAACTAAATAAAATAAATGTTAGAAAATTAAACTAATACTTAAGAAAGAAAATGACATTAACATTATAAGAAAAGAAAAGAGAATGAAAATAAATGTTAGTAAAGATAATTAAACTAATGCTAGAAAGATAAACGAAATTAAAAATAACTATTTAGCTTAAATGTGAAATGTAGTATTAATTACTATATTTACATAAATGTATGTGCATTATTACAACAATTAACAATATTATTAAGTTGTAATTGCCAAAATATGTTAGCACCATTTAATAAGTAAATAAATAAATGAATAAAAAGACAATGTGCTTAGTGTGGGGTGTGAATTAAGTAATTAATTTTAAAAACTAAATTCAACGAAATAAATTAAGTAATAAACAATATTAACTACATAAATAAAGAAAACGTGTAAATTAAAATTGACAATTAACCCGATCACTCTAAAAAAGAGAAAGTAGAGTTTAGAAAGATCGTGGATCTAAATGGGGTATCTAGATTGTCGAGGAATCCTCAAGTTGTGGAATGTGCCTCAGCGTGCCAATCCTTGGGGGGTGATCCAAGCAATGTAGGCTTCAATGTAGGTATGGGAGATTAGGGACTTCGTATCTCGGTAGGGTTTCGGCGTCGGGGCTCGGGATCGCTCGGTATATCGGCAGAGTCTCTTTCACTCAAAATTCGTACTGAAAACGGACGCTGGGGTACGGTATTTACAAAATTCTTCAACCAATAAGGTGTTGCCACATTTTGGGACACGTCAGGCAATTTGGAGTTGGCGGTCACCACAATACAAGTTGGCGGTTGCCATGTTTTTGGAAGGTTCCACAAAATTCTATCGTGGTCGCCACAATGGGAGTTGGCGGTCGCCATGATGGTATGTGGCGGTCGCCACTTTTGGCTAGGGTTTTCACAAAGTTCTATGGCGGTCGCCTTACTTGGGCAGCAAGTTTCGATGGTTTGACAAAATTTCATTGGTTCGAAGGTTTCGGGTTCAAATACCGAGCTTGGATCACTTTACGAGAATCGAACTGAGCCACTATTTCACCTGTTTTCATCATCGAATTAGTCTAAGATTGGGCGGGGTCAAATTGGGGTGTCTACAGTAACTCCTTATATAAGTTCTTGAGCATTTATGATCGTTGAAGGTAGGTGAGGGCATTAAATGCCAAAAATTCAACTGTTAAAATCTGTCGCGAATTTAAGTTTATGTCGGAGGTGTCGACACAATTTCTTTAGAGTCAACACAAAATGTCTAGGGCAAGAATCTTCAAATGATTAGGTCGACTCAAATCTTTTGAGGTGTCGATACAATTTCTGTAATCTTCTTCACCAATACAACGATGTAGACACATTTGGATATTGTGTCGACTCAAAAGTTCTTCAACATCTGAGAGAGGACAATTTGGATCCACTCAAATCTTCTTGGTGTCGACACTAAAATTCTGTAGGAATCCTCGAGATATTTGTGTCGACTCATGTGGACATTGGTGTGACATTAAAATTCTTTAAGCGGGCTCGGGATATTTGTGTCGATTCTTCTTCAATTTGTGTCGACACACAAAATTTTGCAGGTGGCCTCGGTACTTTTGTGTCGATTCATTTAGTATTTGTGTCGACTCAAAGTTCTGAATAACAAAAGTGAGGAACCACTTTTGTGTCGACACAAATTCAGTTTGTGTCGACTCATTTTGACCTCATAGAGTTTCAGCTCTTTTGTGTTGACATAAAATTCATTTGTGTCAACACTAACTTTTAATATCTAAAACATCTTCACCAAACTATTTAGAGTGTCAAACTATTTGTTCAAAAGTGTTGACACACTTGATATCTTCAAGTACACTTTGCTATAAAATTTTGACTTAATTATCGATTGGGTTCAATACAAAATATTCTCAAGATTACTTAGGTATTTTAATCATTTTGAGAGATAATTTATTTATTTTATTAAATGTGTTAACTCATTTGTTTAATATGTGTCAATACTTTCTTTTTGAAAAATATAAATATTATCCTTTTAAAATTATTTATTCTTAAAAAATAAATTATGAAAATAATCAAAATTAATATAAAAAGTCATTGGGCTAACAGGTATTAAGTATATAGTAGATATTAATTATTAACGAAATCTATGTCCCGAATGATCGGGATTGATGATATCTCTTTACGGAAACTTATAAGTTTTGACCGAGCCAAACCCTGTAAGTGGATTTCATAATCCGGCAGTCAAATAAGTTAAGTAAAAGTGCTTAAGGAATTATTAAAGAGGTCAATTAAATATAATAGTCAGTAATTTAATTTAATCGAGAGGTATCTGTAATCTTAATGTGAGTAGAATAAATAAGTATTTAATAACATGAACTCGAATAATTAGTTGTGAGAATAAAGCTGAAAATGCAATTATAATTATTTTGTGAAATGAATTATAATTTATGTTTTTATGAAATTGGTTCTAATTTGAGGCAGGATTTCATAATTACATTAAAAATTTATGTCTTATTTACTCCACATGTTCCTGTTATAGCCTATTTATATGTTATTATATTTCTGGCTGCCATATGATACATTCATATAGTCTTTTAGAGTTTTCACGTAACGTGAGAAATAGAACTAAAAGAGGTAGCCAGACAGGGTTGGAGCACGAAGGATCTAAGTCCGCACTTAGCTCGTGTTTTCGGCGTTTGAGAATACAGCAAAAGATCTTAACAGAGAAAAGATTGCCAGTTGATTGCCGTGTTGATATTTGAATTTAAGTTCAAGAACCGAAACGAGATTAAATCAGTAGGATCAAGTAGATATATTCCCTATTCTGTCTTGTGGGTGTACTGAGTTTCTATTTTAGGGTTCGGGAGCATGTTTTGTTCATCCCGTATGGATTCTGTTTGAATGGTTTCCCCGTCCATTCGGGCGGAACGGTGTAATACAAGGATTTTTGTTGTTGTATGTTCTTTGTCCCGCGCCACATTTGATTTGATTCGTATGCATTATTTTAGTTTTTTTTGGATTTAGTTCCCTACACTGAAGGCGTATTTTAGGGATTTTTTCAGTGAAATCTTATATATATAAACCCTATATGTCGTTTAGGATTGTGAAAAGTGGTAAGAGTGAGGCATAATGCGAGGATACGCCAGGTAGACTCAGATTGAGGTCAAGAGTATAAAAAGTGGCTCAGATACACCAAAGTGAGGCTCAGATTTAAATATCAGAAAGTGTATAATTATTTATTGTAATCCTTATTGATTATAGCGAATCATTCATTTTCTTTCCCGTTGAGATAGGCAGTTAGTCGAATCACGTATATATTTGTGTTTTGAATTTCTATTAGTATTTTTTATTTACTTTGTGTGAACTAAAGCCATGATTCATTTTTTCGTTGTGTTATGGAATTTGTATCCATAAAATCCCAATACATTAATATATATATATATATATATAATTTCAATATATGTGTAGATTTCTCTGGAATTTTTTTATGAGTGCTCTTTGATGTTGCTTTCTTATCTGAACTTGAAATAATAATGTATATATGAGAAGAAATAAAAAGAAACTCAAATGAAGTTGATATTTTGATGTATTAGTACAAATTTGACTTAAGGCAATGCAGTTCACACTGAAAAATTATTTACTACTCTTATATCAACACCATAACATGTGTATGTGGTCCAGGCTTTAGCTTCTCTAGCATTTGTTTATATTATATCCAATTCTATTTGGAAAAATAAATATAGCCTAAGTTTACAAAATTAAATGAGCATTTCTCGTGTAAATTGATATAGATGCTTCCTAGTTCCAAGTTCCAACCTCCAACCCACATTTCGGCCTCTATGGCAACTGGCAACTGGCAACTGGCTTTTAAGTCGAGATTTTTACTTTTTTTACATAAAGTTAAAATGTAATTTATGTCTTATTTCTTAATCTCAATTATTTGCCTATTTGATTATTGGTTTTTGGGTGAGCTTTTTTTCTTTTATTACATAAGTTACTTTTGTATATTTTTTCAGAAATATCACAATTTTTTTTATAAAACTATATATTTAAAACATACTCGTCGAAATATATCAAATAATATTTATATTGAATATAAAATTATATATGAATAAATTTTTAAAAATTATAACAATTTCTTTTTGGCTTAAAATATTTTTGCCTTTTTGGCATTTTGGCTTAAAAGTACTTTAAACTAATTTTTTTTTAACTTATTGCCTTTAGCTTAAAGTTATTCCATGATTTATCAAACAAAAATTTTATTTATTTAACTTAAAACTACTTTAAATAAAAAGCTGAGCTTAAAACCGACTTGTTAATGGGTCCTTCAACTTTGAAAAATCCTCAAAACGAGTAGATTTCAAAACCCTAATTCTCGTTATCGAGAAATCGTTGACATGATCGGATCTTTTAGTTATATTAATCCTGCCTTAATCACATGGGCATCTAATTAATCCATTGCCACACAGAAACCAAAATGTCGGTCTTCCATTTTTTTCCTGAATCATAGCTGCAAATTAAAGAAGGTTTATAGTATTAAATCATAGTCAAACACAAACATAAAATTAAGCACATAACAATACTTAATAATGCAAGTTCAATGTTTTGCTACCGGTGTTGTTGGGAACTTTAGGAGTTTTTCACCTCATACTACACATTTAGAAAATTTATCAAGAAATTTATTCAGAATTTAAAATTAATGGTTCGAATTCACCTGTGGTCTAACCCACACAACACACGGTTAAATATGAATAATTAATTATTTTGAGTTCACGATAAAATTCTTGATAATTTTTTCTGAGTAATTAACATTTTTGGGACCAAAATGTGACTTCAAAGGATTTATTCACTGCATTAATATTTTACAAACAAATTACAAGCGAATCCAAATTGGCCCCATCACTACCTTTGTATTAGAAATTCGGGAGATTCATGTCCACATTTTTTAGTGTGAAAAATAGGTAGGTTTTATTGATCGATGGAGTAGGCGCCACCACATGGTGTTCTAATTAAATTTATCTAAGAGGGTGTGTGATACTCCATCCTAAATCAATGGAAGATAGAGATTAAGTTTGTTATATAAAAAAATTTATAGTATATTACCAATAAGCTTTATATTTAAGTTATTAGGCTAGTGATCCATTTGGATCGTTTCAGTTTGACCATTAATTTAACTTTTTTTTTTTACCTTTTAATAGGATGTATCTTCTGGGTAGAGAATTGTTTATGTACTCCGAATAAAGATGAACGCAGAATTTTAGTTTAGAAAGAACGAATTGTTCTTATAAACTTTTAGAATGGCATGTATTAAATTTTTTAAAAAATCTCAAAGGGGTGAACCTATATAATTATGAAATATTTTGAATTAATACTACTATAATAATAAGATTTTTTAAAATTTTAGAAAGGCAACTGCTCCCATTCGCCCCTCCTTGGGTCCATTTATGACTCCAGTTATAGATCAAAACCCCATGTTAGGTATTATTTTGGTTTCAAGAGTTGGTTAGAGGGGGGCATTCTAATGTGCTAGTGGCACTAACCCTAGCCAACATAGGAGTCATTTCTATTCTCATTAATACCTATATTTACTTAGAAATACACACACACACATACAAACACACACACACACATATATATATATATATATATATATATATATATTTTTTAATATATGGAGGTATTTGGGCCCGTTTGTGCAGACATCGGTTAATTTATAAAGTATCAATTTTATCGTCCACTAACGAAGAACCTAATTAAAATGGAGAAAAAATCTCATACGAACTAGTCAAAAAAAGTTCATATCACTTGAGAGCTTTCAAAATTAAGACCTGAATAAAAATAAAATCCCCAAGTCTCAATATCTCTATATATATATGTATATAGGTATTGTTTTATGGACTTTATTAAAGTGGATCTCAATGGGTGTTGGATATTAACATTATAGAGATTTAAGAAATAATTGTTATAGGTGAAATTATATAATTATAAATTATAGCTGAAAAAATATAATTATAATTTTGAGTAAAAATTGTAAATATTTGTGAGCATTGTAAACTTATGGCATAAAACAGTAAAATGTTATTTATTGATTTAAAATCAAAAGTTACAATTAAAAAAAAAAAATAAACACATTTGTTTAAATATTTTAGATTTTTTGCTGAACTATAAGCTAGAAGCTATAATTTAAACAAGAACAAACACCCCCTTAACAAGGCATTGTTTGAGATATTTACAAAATTTAGCTTTTAAGAAAGTTTATCTTTTTGTTTTGAAAAAAGGGGAAGAAAAAATCAGAATATTTGTAATAGTCTATTTAGGGCAGTTTTTTTTTTTTTTGCCTTTTTAACTTGTGGTTAAATATTTAATATGCTTTCATTTTTTGTTTTTAAGTTGTAGTGTCCAGAATAACATCATTTTTTTTTGTAATTGAGGGCATTATGTCATTTTATTCAAAAAAAAAATTAATATATTTGAGATGTGAATATGTTTTCTTAAAAGTTAATTTTTTAATACAAAAAATACCACCTCTTTCTATATCCCAAGCAGAGGTAAAATTTCAATGTCAATATACGTTTAATAGTGAAACCTACTATTTTTATATAAATTTCAACACACTTTACATAAATATCAATATAGTATTTGTTTACTATCCAATTCTCATCAGACCTCTTTAAACTTTCCTTGCTTCATAGTTCCAATTTTTAACCCAATTTGGACCAAAAACAGACACCTAACCCAAATTCTTACTGCTACTAAAAACTGTTTTCAACCAATTTCTTAGCTAGGCTCTTTTGATAACGTTTTACAGTTTTTATTTTTTATTTATAATAAATAAAAAATATTTATTTATTTATTTTTATTAAAAAATAAAAAAATATATTTGATAAATACATATTTTTAAGTGGAGGTAGTAGATGGAGGTAGGCAAGTTTGGCATAGAAGTGGCAGGTGAAGTGATGGTGTCAGGGTAGCATAATAATTTAAGATTGCCACCGGGACCAAAGGTAAATTTAGAGATTTTGTATTTGATTTCTGCTTGAAGCGTTTTGATTTAATCAATACTTATAGTTTGCGAGCGATTGCTGCATTCAGATATTTATGCTTTAGAAGTTAGTCTAAAGGGCCCATATTTTGAGGTGATTTTTGGACATAAAAAAAAATGATTCTAACAAGAGATAATTAATTAGCTGTAGTATCCAAACCCAAATACTTGGTTAAGAGGATAGAGAGTACAATCGGGTAAAACCCGGCCCTACTTCTATACCTTTAATAATTCTCTCATAAAAGTGTTAGTTGAGTGTGTGACCCATATGCTAAATTTTAAATTTTAAGATAGCCCATATATATATATATGCGTGCGTGTGTGTGTGGATAGATAAGGCATTGATAGATGAGACGAGTAATTATTTGGCACTTTCAAAATATTATATATAATTAATAATATATTGTACTTCTACTCAAATTTAGTTGGGATATTTTGATATCACTCACGTTTGTTGAGTGATTGAAAGATAAGAGGTGACTCACATAGTGCGAGTTATGATAATTTATTTGTTAGAATATCACGTGATATCGCTTAAATAACGTATGTTTAGAGTTCCGTTAAGAGTGTGTTATGACTTACTTATTTACTTTTATATGGTATTTGGAGTAATTTTGTTATACAATATTTGTATGCCAATGTGACTTATAAGGTAGATGACATAATAGTGAAATGAAGTATAGTCACATCAGTCTTATTCAATGAATATTGTAAAGTTTATATCAAATTAAAAATAGTATAGGAAAGAAGATGACATATTTTTCCTTCAAACAGTGTATTAGAAGATTGAATGAAAATTTTATTTAATTTTTTTAAACATATAATTTGATAGAATATATTTTTAATACTCTCCCATATGATGAAATAACTAAATTAAAATTTCTAAACATATTCAATTCAAATCTTATTTTTACCGAAACTCCAAACATGCTCTAACAGTATCTTGTGGCCTGTTGGATACTAGTTGTAAGGGGGGAATTGAATTGCTACACCGGTTGAATATTGAATATCATGTTTGCTTACAAACATTTGGTTCGAACTAACAGTGAGGTGAGAGTATGAATCTCACTAATCCGTGAGATTGGCAATACACACCACTCCCGTTACTACTAATCCAGTCCGAGTGGGTGGAATTTCTTTTGCCAATTTTACCCTCAGTTGGGTGGAACTGTTCTTTCTAGAGAAACGAAAACCCTAGTTTGGAGGAGAAGAACATGAAAACCAAAAACCTGCGATGCCACTTCGTTTGCCTTTGCCGTTTGCCTCCGTTGTGGTGCTAGGGTTTTGATACTTCAAATCGGCCCCTTTCAGGGACGAAGACGAAGAAGATGCTCGTTTGAAAGATTTAAAAAAAAAAAGAGAAAAGAAATTAATGAAAGAAAGAGAACATATTGAAAAAGATTTTGAAAGAAAGATTTTAAAAAAATTAACAAAAACTAAAACAAGTTAAAATATATAATATAAATTTTATTTGGTTGCTGTATTTTTTTCTTTAGATTTGGTTTTTTAAATAATATAAAATTTATTTATTTATTTGAATACAAAAAATATTTATTTATTTATTTGAGAAGAGAAAAAATTATTTTATTATTTATTTAATACAAAGATAATATTAAAAATTATTTAATTTAATCATATCTCACATTATCAAGTCTCACCAAAATCAAACATAAAAAACTACTTCTACCAAGGGCTTTTAAAAAATTTGCCAAATCCGTCCAATTACCCTGCACCCGCCCACACTGCATTGACCCAAGGAAATTAAAATGAAAGAATAAGACGGATTGGACAATTGAGAAGGAGAATACTCATGCTTTGCAACCAACCTTGGGAGTGTTTGTATGTATTTTTCCTGTTTTTTGAATAGTTTTATTAATGATATTATGCTATATATATATATATATATATATATATCAGGTTCAAATAAAAAATTGTGTGTCGGCATATTTTAAAAAGAAAAGAAAAAAAAAGGGAAATAGGACCAAAATAATCTGCTAAAAAAATTTGATGGAACCATACTTTATTGCTTTTAGAGTCTGCCCCAAAAATATAAGAAAATAACACATTCTTTTTATTGCTTAGTACAACTAGAAAGTACAATTATTTATCCATTGTGTACAAAAATTCCATAAATTTAATAAATTTACTAAGTGAAAAAATGTATGCGCATTTAGCGTCGATCTCTCCCTTGACACAAGATAAATTATAACATTTCTGCCCTAAAATAATAATGCGACAATAACTATTTTATTTTATCAAATTTGTTTCCTATTCCATTCGTCATTATTAAATTAATTTAATGGGTTCAACCACTCATATTTGTTACTAATACGATTGTGACAAACTAGGTGATAAACATAAACAAGATAGTCATTATATTATTATTGACCTCAAAGAAATAACACAGCTCCTCTCTGTTCCAAAATTTCGCTTTTACCCTTTTTCCTAGTTAACTTTTAGTTCTAAAATTATCTGTCGAAATTTTTGTAACTTTGAAGTTTCTATATAATTCTAAAGTTCATTAAAATAAGACATGAGAATTTGAAAAAAAAAGGGTTGCAAGGGTCTCCTTCAAGAGACCTTAATTTCTGTTCTTTTTTCTGCATTGTCCTGG
>JAOTRH010486931.1:0-24714 GCA_034768845.1 Heliamphora exappendiculata
AACTTGGGTTAACACTTTCATTTTGAGATAAGAATTATTAATCAATAAAATATATAGAAAATGAATTATAAAAAAATCGTCAAAATTAATTAAAGAAGCCCTTGGGCTAACAAGAGCCAAGTAAATTAGCCAAATACTGATGACCCCGAACAGAATATGGGCCAAGCTCCTCGCCGCCGAACTCACGGAAAGCTCCTTGCTCCGTCGCCGAACTTCTACAAGGCAGAGAACACTGTCAGCACCTTCCGGTCAGGTGTGACCAGGAGGCACTCCAATGCTCAAGTTAAATATCACACATGGAGGTTTCTAGTCAAGATTTTGGGTAAGAGTTGCGTACTTGTGGTTGTGAGAGTGCCTTCCTTTATATAGGGATCAAAATCTCATGAGGCTGGATTCTCTTAGGATTCTGCTTCTTGATTCTTTAAAGATTGTTTTCTATCTTGTAGATCTGGTTCTGATTTGTTTCCATCCTACATATCCGATTAAATCGTATCAAGGAGGAAAACTTATCTTCCCATTAAGGGGCCGGCATGGGCTTCACTTGGTCCAGCATGCCCCTTTCTGGGGTGGGCCGACCTCGTATGGCCTGAACAATTTGTGATATGGGCTTCTTTGGGTACTAGAGCAGTCTATTTTGGATTTGCCTCCTTTTTGGGGCTTTGGTCCCATTTAATTAGGCTGGGCCTTTAGACCCATAGCTTTTATCCCCTCTTAACTGTCCCCAACTCTGGTTCTCACTTGGCCAGACAGCTTGGAAGAGATCTAAAGTTTAAGATCTTGTTCGGACAATAGTCCCAATTGTTCGGTCATACTGTTCGGTATAGGTGTTTTGGGTGTTAGAGTCACAAAGAGTGGTTCATTATTCGGAGGGATTTGCTCGGCTCCTCGGGTGATGGTTAAGCTACCCAGACCCCTTGGGGTTTCCTCATGAAGGATGACGGCTAGCCTCGAGTTTTGTATTGCTGACGTGGTGTGCCATGATTGGTGCGTGAGGTCGACGCGACCGGTGTTGCTTTGAAAATCACGCGCTTTGCTTTAGACTTGCAGCGCATTAAATCTTCCTGTCATTTTGAAATGACGGGTATAAAACCCAGTCTTTTTGCCATTTTCACCTTTTCTACCGTTTTTCATCCTTTCAAGTTTCCCTTTGCAACCTCTGGCGACAAAACCCAACTTCTGGCGAGAAATTCCCAGGTTCTGACGGCAACTTGAAGCTTTCTCGAACTACTTCGAGGTAAGGCTTCTCCTTTTGCTGCCTATCTTTTGCCTTGAGGTGGGTTTGCTCACTTTCTGTAGAATCTTTCTCTCCTTCTATCCTTCTATTTTTCTCTTCTTCCCAATGGAAAAACTCTAAAAGCTGGTGTTGACGCCGACGATCATGTATGAATTTTGACATCGATACAACGTCCCTGACGGCGTTGGAATCACTTTGGCCAAGTCGGATGACTCTCGCAAAGGAAACTGAGAAAAGCTTCCCCTTCCACTGGTTGCCATAGTGGAAGGGGGAGTTCGATTTCTCATTCACCCTCTCTTTCGTAGAGTTCTCTAGCATTACCGAGTAAGTCTGATGGAAGTCTCTTCCAACGTCTTTAGAGTGGTGAAGGGTGTTGTAGAATTAAATCATATCCTGGGTACCAACCTAGGTATCTGGGATATTATTTATTACTACAACATGGTCAAGCACTCTTCGAGGTCATATTACCTTAAAGACAAAAGGGCAATCGAGAGCCTAGTCACCGAATTGCCTGACTCTGGCAAGGACGTTGATAATGACTTCTTATATATCACGGGAAATGTGAGACCCCGATCCATTTTATTTTCGAAATGATTAAGTGTTGATGGGAGTAAGAATTAAAACTTGAGCTTGGTGATGTTTTGAGCTTGGGTACACATGAAAGGTATGTTAGAGGAAAAATATGAGGTTCTAATGGATGTTTGGACAAAAAAATATGAAAAGTGTGTGAAGAAAAGTAACATATCTTCACTAATTTGGTCATAACGTTATGTACAAAATGAATTCTGGTATGGGATTTGAATCATTGGAAAATAGACTTCTGGGGCTTCAGTTTGAGTACAAAAACGACCCTATTTAGAGTTCAGATGAAGGAGATATGCTCGTTTAAAGTCGGACAAAAAATGCAGTAGCAGAGACCGATTGAGCGGTCATGAGATCGCTCGAGCAGTCTGTGACGAGCAGAGACTATAAATCTCGGTTTTTGGGTTAATTTTCCCATTCTCTCCTCTCTCCTCTCTCTCTAAAGCTTAGGAGTGATCTAGGGTTTAGCTTTAGGAGGTTCTTGGGAGTTTCTATGTTCGTTGGAGGCCAAGATCTTGCCGTTTCTATGCGCGAGCCACCGTAGGAGAGCGTAAGTGTTCGTTGGAAGCTCCTTCAAGACGTGCATATTGAGTTTTGGTGGATTGGAGCTCACTAGAGGTTCGATTCTTGATGGTAGAACGTCCTTGAGGTAGAATTTAGACTCTTTCCTGTGCTTCGATTATGATTTGTGTTGATTTCTTTTTTTTAGAGAAAATCCTAGCATGTTATATGTATAAAACTAAGAATTAAGGGTGGGTATTTGGAGAAATTGAGATGTGTGGATCTTATGTTGGATATTTGGAAGGCGTCATTCTTAGAAATGAATAAAAATAAAAAAGATGAAATTTTGTTACGTTGATAAAAATTCTTAAGATTTGAAATATTGGAATTATTGGTTGAAACATGTAATTGCATACAAAATGAACTAATGTTGATAATCTCACAAAATACAAGATTTTAGAGTTATTTGAAAATTTTGGGATTTTTTAAGAAATGGTTAACCATGAATTTTTTAAAATTAAAGGTTTTGCTTGATTTTTGCTTCAATTTTAAAGATTATTTTGTGCAAAAAATGTGGTAAAAAGTACAAAAAAAAATCTTTCCGGTGTTAAAAATTAAATTTCTTTGGCTTGAAAAAGAATCTGGAGCACAACCGATCGATAGACCGGTCGAGCGGTCTATCGGGTGATCCTTTAATACTCTCGGTTCTTTGGTGCAGGTGAGAGACCGTTCGATCAGTCTCACCGATCAAGCGGTCTGGACTTTTTTTCAAATTTTTGATGTTTTAATTTAAGGTTTGGATCTTGGGTACCTTGGTCTTAATTTTCTAGAATACTCTTTTATATTAATTAAACCCTCGATTTGGCCCCTTTGAAAGATTTTAAACTTGTTACTTGATTTTTTCCTTTCAAAAGAAAAAGAATAATAACATTACTAATAATAAGTATGATAATAATAAACTAAACTTTGGCGACTTTGGGATGTGAAGTGGGATTTGGCATGGTTATTACATAAAATTTTAAGTTTCTAGAAAAGAATAAATGGGTTTTAAACTTATTTTTCCGTACATATGATGGGTGCTTCCTTTTCCAATGACATGATTACTATTGAATCATCATTGTGTTAATACGTTATAAAGCTGCTCAATAATATGAGAATTATGAGAACTTACATATTGATGTGATGATGCATGATGCATGAGTTAAGAAAAGAAAATTTGAACACTTATGAAATGTGATTTGACAATGAAGCAGAAAATTTGAAATGTGAATCAAAATGAGAATATTTAAAAAAGAATAGTATCGGGAATAATGAACCGTATGGATTGATGTGAATTAAGTTGGCCTGGCAGGTTTGCGGTGAAAGATCAAAAATTTGCGTAAGATGGGGACCACATGCCC
The DNA here is from genome assembly GCA_034768845.1 of Heliamphora exappendiculata. NCBI lineage: Eukaryota > Viridiplantae > Streptophyta > Magnoliopsida > Ericales > Sarraceniaceae > Heliamphora > Heliamphora exappendiculata. Next base: position 3,718 of record JAOTRH010486931.1, read on the forward strand.
ACGGATTGGCCCTTGAATTGTGGTGTTGCGTCATGGTGAGTTATAGATTATCTATTATCCAATGGCTTCGCGTAGCCTATTGGGAATAATAGGGAGGGGTTTCTATAAACTGCGCCCGACGCCGATTCATTGTAGTGATTTGGTTTTTGTGAAAAATCGGGTATCAAGAATAAATGTGAAATAAATAAATATTTGAAAAAGGTTTGATAAACGAATAACTTGACATGCGTGTCCGTGTGCGTGGAAATAAATAACGAATTTATGAAACTTGTATTTTTATTCCGGTTGCACCAATCACACCTCACAAGTCATGCTTAGCATAGAGTTAGTCTTTATCCTACGAAATTCGGCTCATATATGTATACAAAATCATTTCTAAGTTTCGAGGATCCAGGACGATATCAGGGTAGAGGATGCATATGGAAAAAAGGCTAAGAGGAAAGATTTAATATTTCTTTTATATTTACATTATGATTGTACGAAAAGTAAAGTGGATAAATGTAATGATATAAGTGCTATAAATGAACTCTTGAAAGTTGAAAATTTTGTTTTGCTTTTATGGCACATATGTATATTGTTAGAACAAAGTATTTTTATTATGATTACTTAAAAGAAATAAAGTGTTATTCTTAATAAAGTCACTGTTGATAGCTTTCATATGGGATAATTTGGGTTGTGACTATGGGTTCTTAGGGCTCGGGACGTTACAAATGGTATCAGAGCTCTCGGTTCGAATACCTACGAGTCGTGGGAATAACGATGACCTATAGGTGTGACTTTTTTTTTGATGAGATTAGGCACCACTACACGGCATAAATTGTGTGCTTGCATGGGTTTGCGATTGAATTGTGTTGCGCATGTTATGTATTTATATGAGTATGGAGGGTTGAGTCTTAGGGTGATGCAATATGCTATTTGGCGACTGGTCAACTACTTTGGGGTTTGAAATAGAAAAGCGTTTGGCCGACATTCTTTCTATGAGAAATCTGAATTAGTTGCCCGAATTGTCGCGTTACTCTGAGGCTTTCCCTCGGTCTGTGAATATGTGTTGATGTGATGTGATTAGGTGGCGGGTAGAGTGTAGCTTTGTCTTAGAAGGTTAAGTTAAGTTTAACCTAGTTGGAGTTGTGATAGTCTTGTTATAAAAGTTATGCCCGTGGGGATAAGACGAGTGTGATTCGGATGATGATGTACGATTTGAGAGTGTGACCCGGTGGTCAGTGATTGTGATGGGTGTAAGCTTGTAAGATGAACACTGATTATTTAGTGTACATTGTGTCTCTGTGAATTGGGATGGCTGTAGTAGTTGCCCGTTGTGTGTTGTGCCACTATTAGGTTGATGAATGAGCATGATAGGGCGTTTAAAACCTTTTGAAGGTTGTTTGTTGTGGTTGGATATGAAGTATGGCTTTGGGAAAATTGAGGATTATGTACGTCATGAGCCGTGCTATGTCTTGAGTCGTGCTATGTCTTGAACCGTACTATGTCATGAGCTGTGTGTCCCGAGATTGGGTATAAACGGGAGCATAGTGGACGAGAGCGTAATAATGAGCCGTAATAATGAGCATAGTGTCTCTATGAATTGGGATGGATGTAGTAGTTGCCCGTTGTGTGTTGTGCCACTATTAGCTTGATGAATGAGCATGGTAGGGCGTTTAAAACCTTTTGAAGTTTGTTTGTTGTGGTTGGATATGAAGTATGGCTTTGGGCGTATTGAGGATTATGTATGTCATGAGCCGTGCTATGTCTTGAGCCGTACTATGTCATGAGCCGTGTGTCCCGAGATTGGGTATAAACGGGAGTATAGTAGACGGGAGCGTAATAATCTCTGGCCTAAGGTGTGTTAGAAAGTTTGAGCTTAGACTGTATTTGAGGTGTCCCCTATCCCGCGGGGTGTTGTTAGTAACTATCGTATTGCCAGATAGTTTTGAAAGTCTCTGGATGACCGGTGAGTTTCTTTTAAGGTGTATTGTTAAGTAACATCTTTTGATAGGAGTTGGGAGTTGTACGATGATGAGTAAGTGGGTTGGAGGTGTTGTCGAGGGGTAGGTTCTCGAATGATATACATGTATCTATGGGAAAATGTATATTGGTAATAGTTGTGATGTGGTGAATGATGATTTGAGGTTGTTTGTGAAGTTTCACGGAATAGAGTTTTGTGACTTGGGTTGTCGTTTTCTAGATGAGGAGACTATGTGGGACAAATGGTGTAGGGTGAGAATGTGAATGTGAGCATGTGAGATTTGAACAGCATGTGGTAGATATTGTCGGTGCGGTTGACTCGGTCATTTTAGGACAACGTGTGGATGGATAGAGATTCTTTAAGAGGATGATGGTTGTGGTTGGTATTTGGCTTAAAGTCTAGAAGTGGTGGTGTTGTGTTACCCTTAAAGGGGCAAGTGATAGGGTGGAGCCTTTGGTTTAGAGTTGGTAAGTGAGGTTCGTTTCGTTCGTGTGGCATGTAATTATTTTCATGTTTGGATAGCTATGTGCCGATGGTACTAGTAAAGTGGCATAAGAGATGTGTTACCGGTTAACGTTTTGTGTTTCGATGGGTGTTCAAGAGTTATGAGCTCGAGACTATGACGTGGTTTCGTATACCCATTTGGTTGTTACCTACCTTCTGGGAATTGGGTGGGAGTGATATGACCCATAAGGAGATGTTCTAAAGTGGTGTGAGTATGTGTAGTATTGTACTTTAGTGGATAGACAGCGCGAATCTTAAAGACACGTGAGATGCGTCGTTAGGAGGTGAAGGAGTGAACAACGGTTGAAATTCTTAAGTGAAGATCTGAGTATGAGGATCTAATGTGATAAGGAATATACTCATTATAAATGGGGGCCGAAAACGTTTGTATTAAGATGTTCAGTGCCTTTACAAGGACTAGTGGTTAACCTTCTCCTTAACCAAGTGAGTATTGGTGACCCAAAGAGGTAGTGACATGGAGTAAGGACCTAAAGCTGACTCGTGATTTTCCTAGCTGGAGAAATGTTTTATGGTTGCTTGACCAGTGTGATTATTTTCCTTGATAGAAATAAATCATTGGGATCGTAGGAGTGTGGGTCTGTTTACCCGTGATTTCTTGAAGAGTCTATTTGCTTTACCTTGTGAACCCGAGCATTTGGGTGATGTTTTTAGAAATGTAATTTGATTTGTGTGAAACGTCAATAGTTTCAACTCTCACTGAGAGAGAGAGATCCTAAGGGAGTTCAGTGATTGAGTTGTTTGTGTGGTAAAATCATCAAGTATTAGTTTTATGGGATTCCTACGAGAATGCAAGTCCTTGGTTTGGTAGTTTTTCTTGTGGTTGGGAGATCATGATTAGATACCGCGCTAGGTGTATAAGGTTTGAAAGGATCGTAGAAGGGTTTGGTAGTGTGGTTGGCTTGCTAAGATGGTATATCCTTAGTGGGATATGTTTTGAGGTTGTTTGCACTCGATCTTAGGCTCAGAGGAGAGTATATTGTTGCTTATGGAAATGAAGTGTGGAGTAATAAGATTTAGCAGTATACTGTGTAGCTTGGATGGCCTGAAGTGATAGGCGAGAAACCTTGTGTTAAGGTGTCGGCGATAAGTATGTACTCGAAGACCGAAAGTGTGGGAGGCGTCTGCATGGTCGTGGGAGTTATTAGTGACTTTGGATGAGAGGTCTCAAGAGTGGGTCTCCTTCATTTGATGCTGTGCACTTCCTATGTGAGTTTCTTAGGCAGTGGGCTCGAGGCTGTGATATGGTTGTAGTTTGCCTAGTGGGAATTAGGTTAGTGAAACGCAACCTTGTGAAGCAAGGTCTTGGCGCAAGGGGATGTGTTGTATGAGGTATGAGGATTGATGAAGTTGTTGTGTGTGCGAATGAGATTTGAGAGTTGAAGGCTTAGTGTAGCGGATGATCTGGATATCGTGATCGTGATCGAGATCGTGGCTCGATTCTTGGTTTGGTTATTTTTGGGGAGATGAAAGTAGTTGTGAATTAGTATCCGTGTTGTGATCCGTAAGTTGTGCGTAGGGAATGGGCCCTACCGGAGTCGGATGCTCAGAGAATTGAGTTCCTTGTGAATTTTTAGGATGGAGTTTGTTTACTCTACCATGTAAGTGTAAGAGTGTGGGGTTGTGTTCCCCGTGAGATAGGATTTGCAAATCAGGAATGTTTGTTCTTGCTGACCAAGGGGTTAATGTTGAGACATAGAGTCTTTTCTGCAATGTTTAACGGAGGATTGTTGACCGTTGTTTGTAGCTTATTTTGGGCGGTGTAGAGTATGGTTGCACCTCTAGCTCTTTGTGAAATGAAAAGTTTGTGGAAACCTTGCGGCTGGGTTATTCACACGATAGATTTTTGATAGACTTATGATTAGTTGGAGTTTATGTTTGTTTGAGGTTCGAACTACTCAGAGTTCTTAGAGTTGGGGAATGGTCGTCAACAGTGGTAAGTGTTGTGTTTTGGTTGTAACCGTATGTTCAGATTGTGGCCCTGAGAATGTGATAAGACATGAGTCAAGAAGGATTCAATATTTTCGAAGCTTTGGTTGATATAACTTATTGAGACTGACTTGATGGTTTGGTTTGGAATGAAAGGGTTGTGCAGAGTTCTATATAAGAAGAAGTTGCTAAGTGTAAAAGACAAGTCTTGATTAGTTAGTTAACGAATAAGCCTTGGGCTTGGGGACCATGCTATTATGGATTCAAAGGATCAATGTATGTGTTGATATCAAAGTTTGGGGTTGATGTCGAATGACAGTGGCCACGCTTGATTTGAAATTGATCTGTAGATTTAGAATCAGTGACTCGATGGTGAGATATTGACTTGAGTAGTGGCGAGCTGTTACACGAGAAGTATAATTGAGTTTGAGTGGGTTAGTGGATACTTGTGTTGATTTTGTAGCTAGTTGATTGTGTGGAGTCTTGTCTTGGATAATGGGATGGAATTGTGGTTGACGATAGAGGTTGGAATAAAGGACGAAGGTTTAGAGAAAAAACATTTTTGTGTATTCTAGGTGGATTAAGCGAGTTTTTATCTAAAAGTGGGCGTTTGTGCTGTTGATCACGGATGAGTATCTTGTCAACTTCAGTGATGGCATTGTTATTATAAGCAAGATAATGATGTGATACCAGGGTGGATGGTCGTCAGTTGATCCTCAGAACTTGAGTAAGGTTTATGTGTGAAACTTATGACTTCATGTGGTGTGGTGTTGTTGGGGTTGCAATAGAGATTGTTGATGGTTAATAAGGTGGTGTTGGGCTTGAGATTCAGTGCTGAATTTCGGGGATAATTCCTTTAAGGGGGGAAGAGTTGTGAGACCCCACCTATTTTATTTTAGAAATGATTAAGTGTTGATGGGAGTAAGAATTAAAACTTGGGCTTTGTGATGTTTTGAGCTTGGGTACGCATGAAAGGTATGTTAGAGGAAAAATATGAGGTTCTAATAGATGTTTGGACAAAAATATGTGAAAAGTGTGTGAAGAAAAGTAACATACTTTCACTAATTTGGTCATAACATTTTGTACAAAATGAATTCTGGTATGAGATTTGAATCATTGGAAAGTAGACTTTCGGGGCTTCAGTTTGAGCATAAGAACGATCTTATTTGGAGTTCGGACGAAGGAGATATGCTCGTTCAAAGTCGGATAAAAAATGCAATCGCAGAGACAGATCAAGCAGTCCCGAGACCGCTCGAGCGGTCTGTGACGGGCAGAGGTTATAAATCTCAATTTTTGGGTTAATTTTCTCATTCTCTCCTCTCTCTCTCTCTCTCTCTAAAGCTTATGAGTGATTTAGGGTTTAGCTTTAGGAAGTTCTTGGGGGTTTCTATGTTCGTTGGAGGCCAAGATCCTGTCGTTTTCATGCGCGAGCCACTGTAAGAGAGCGTAAGTGTTCGTTGGAAGCTCCTTCAAGACGTGCATATTGAGTTTTGGTGGATTGGAGCTCACTAAAGGTTTGATTCTTGATGGTTGAACGTCCTTGAGGTAGGATCTGGACTCTCTCTTGTGCTTCGATTATGATTTGTGTTGATTTCTTTTCTTTGGAGAAAACCCTAGCATGTTATATGTATAAAATTAAAACTTAAGTGTGGGTATTTAGAGAAATTGAGATGTGTGGATCTTATGTTGGATATTTGAAAAGTGTCATTCTTGGAAATAAATAAAAATCGAAAAGATGGGATTTTCTTACATTGATGAAAATTCCTAAGGATTGAAATATTGGAATTATTGGTTGAGACATGTAATTGTATACAAAATGAACTAATGTTGATACTCTCACAAAATACAAGATTTTTGAGTTATTTGAGAATTTGAAATTTTTCAAGAAATGGTGAATCATGATTTTTTTAAAGTTAAAGGTTTTACTTGGTTTTTACTTCAAACATATTCTTGTGGCCTGAGAGAGACTTTGGAAATGACTTCTCTTCTTTTTTAAAGGTTATTTTGTGCAAAAAAATGTGGTGAAAAGTACAAAAAAAATCTTTTCGGTGTTAAAAATCAAATTTTTTTGGCTTGAAAAAGAATCTGGAGCACGACCAATCGAGCGGTCTGGACTTTTTTTCAAAATTTTTGATATTTTATTTTAAGGTTTGGATCTTGGGTATCTTGACCCTAATTTTTTAGAATACTCTTTTACATTAATTAAACCCTCGATTGGGCCCCTTTGAAAGATTTTAAACTTGTTACTTGATTTTTACCTTTGAAAAGAAAAAGAATAATAACATTACTAATGATAAGTATGATAATAATAAATTAAACTCTGGCGAGTTTGGGATGTGAAGTGGGATTTGGCATGATTATTACATAAAATTTCAAGTTTCTAGAAAAGAATAACTAGGTTTTAAACTTATTTCTACGTGCATATGATGGGTGCTTTCTTTTCCAATGACATGATTACTATTGAGTCATCCTTGTGTTAATACGTTATAAAGTTGCTCAATAATATGAGAATTATAAGAACTTACATATTGATGTGATGATGCATGACGCATGAGTTATAAAAAGAAAATTTGAACACTCATGAAATGCAATTTGACAATAAAGCAGAAAATTTGAAATGTGAATTAAAATGAGAATATTTGAAAATTGATAGTATCGGAAATAATGAACCGTATGGATTGATGTGAATTAAGTTAGTCTGGCGGGTCCGCCGTGAAAGACCAGAAACTTGCAAAGATGGGGGCCACATGCCCACGGGTTAGCCCCCGAAATGTAGTGTTGCGTTGTGGTGAGTTATAGAGTTATCTATTATCCAATGGCATTGCGTAGCATACTGAGAATAATAGGGAGAGATTTCTATAAGCTGCGCATGACGCTGGTTCATTGTGGTGATTTGGTTTTTGTGAAAAATTAGGTATCGAGAATAAATGTGAAATAAAGGAATATTTGGAAAAAAGTTTCATGAACGAATAACTTGACGTGCGTGGGTGTGTGCATGAAAATAAATAATAAATTTATAGAACTTGTATTTTTATTACGGTTGCACTCATCACACCTCACAAATCATGCTTAGCATAGAGTTAGTCATTATCCTATGAGTTTCGGCTCATATATGTATACAAAACCATTTTAAGTTTCGAGGATTCAGAACGATATTAGGGCAGAGGATGCATATGGGAAAAATGATAAGAGAAAATATTTAATATTTTTTTTGTATTTACATTATGATTATACGGAAAGTAAAGTGGATAATTGTAATGATATAAGTGCTGTAAATAAACTCTTAAAATTTGAAAATTTTGTTTAGCCTTTGTGGTACATATGTATATTGTTAAAACAAAATGTTTTTATTATGATTTCTTAAAGGAAATAAAGTGTTGCTCTTAATGAAGTCATTGTTGATAGCTTTCATGCGGGATAATTTGGGTTGTGTCTACGGGTTCCTGGGGCTCGGGACGTTAGAGGGAACTTCGAGTTCGGCCCTGGGGAAGTGGAGGATTTCTTTACAATCCCACGGAAGAACGGTTTTGGACCCGGTAGCCTTCACTCACCAACTGCTTGTCTTTATGCCTCACTCAGAGCAACTCTTGGTTTACTATGCTAATGCTTCTGTTCTTTGTTCTCTTGTTTTGTACAGGTGAAGTTACGAACAACTGAGCACGTGGGTTTCTTCCCGGCATTCACCTAGAAGACTTGAAGAATGTATTGGAATACAAGGGCCTGCCCGAACAATGAGGTCTTGGTAGGGCGGCTCACATCCTTCTCAAATACATCCTTACCTACAGGAGTTTCATCAGACCGAACACATCCGGTGTTCGGGTGGTAGCTGAAGCTTATGCACCAATCGACGCCCCGGAGGCGGTAGTGCTGTCGTTTGTTCAGGCGGAAAGGCAGGTGACCATCGCCCAGCCACCCTTATTGACTGACGAGCCCGGGCCCTCATCCCCGGGTTATACAATCTCAATATTGTCCGCTTCGTCCTCTTCTGTTGATTTCTCTGTATTTGAAAAAATCACCGAGATGGCGCAAAAGGACACCACTACCGATCTGAGCCAGTTCCTTACGCTTGCCGGTTCAAAGAGGAAGGTGACCGTTGTCCCTTCTACAACAGCAAGCCTTGCCACCGAACTAATAGAGGAGGTTGCCCCAATCACCAAATAGGCATCCTTGCCCCTACTAAAGAGGCTGATAAAGGCCGGGGGCTCTCCCCCGAAGGAAAGGGAAAGGAGAAGGGAAAAGAGAGAAAGAAGGAGAAGGAGAGGGAGAGGAAAGAAAAGGAGAAGAGAGAGAAAGGAAAGGCAGTAGTAGAGCCTTTCGGGGGCACCGAGCAATGGATCCCTGAACTTATCAAGGGCGACTGAGCTATCGCCATTGAGTAATTTGAGATTTTTGACAATGGTCCCCGGATACTGCCTTTGGCATGTCGAAGGCCTTGCTGTTACCCGGTGACATAGAGGAAATTCGAAAGCTTCCCCATGAGAGCCTAGTGAAGTCTTCCATCTGCCACTCGGTCTAGGTATTGTTCGGAACTTCTTCTTCAGTTGTTTCTGCCCTTTATCTTACTACTTAACATTTTTCTTCTCCTCCTTCTTCGATATGCAGGGGATCCAACGCCGGGTGGCTGCGATGGAGAGGTTGGAGGAGAGGGAACTGGAGTTGGCCAAGTTTTGTGAGAAGAACCAACAGTACCTCCAACATATGTTGAAGATGGAGGCCAACATTCGAGTAAAGGACAAGTTGCCTGGTACTGCACATGCTCGGCTGTCCAAGCTAGAGATCTCAGAAATTGCCTTAAAGAGGAACTTGAAGGAGAAGGAGGAGTCCCTGGTCAACACAGTGGCACTCCTAGGGAAGACTGAAGCCGAGCTGGACTTGACGAAGGAGGAGGCCTCCAAAGCTTATTCGGCTGGGGTTGCTGTGGCCACCGAGGATTATAAGTCTCAGATCCTTGGCCTTCAAGATCTCATTTTTGGGTTCGCTTGGGAGGCTGCTCTTAAAGCTGCTGGGGTCGAGGAGTCCTCCCCCTTGTACAAGGAAGTCCCTCTTCCGAGCAAGAAGGCAGCGGAGGAAGGGGGAGAAGAGGTCGGGGAAGCTGAGGTCGGCACTGCTGAAGCTGCCATAGAAGGAGATGTAGAGGTAGCTGCTCCGGTGGTAGCTGAGGAAGTGGGGACCCCAGTGGAAACCACTAATGACTTCTTGGCCGCCCCTTGAAGACTTTATCTTCTTTCTTCTTTGTGTATTTTTGTACTGCCCTCTTTAGGGCCTTTTGTAGCTTTGAGAGTGCCAGCCCCTCTTTTTATTAATGAAAATTTCTTTTCACCATCCCATAACTTTTATGCTTGTCTTGTCTCTTCCATATTGAGAGCTCCCATAGTTCGGACAAACTTTCAAACTTAGCTTTTTTAAGCATAATTATCCAAAGTGTGGGGTCATCTTCCACATTTGAGGCCATATTAGTTCGGATAAACATCGAACTTGGCCATTTTAGGCTCATTCATCCTAAGTATGGAATCAACATCCATACTAAGGGCTATATGAGTTTGGATAAATTTCAAACTTTAGCCTTTTTTGACTCATTCATCATAAGTATGGGATCAACATTCATACTAAGGGCTATATGAGTTCGGATAAACTCTGAACTTTTGCCTTTTTAGGCTTATTCATCATAAGTATAGGATCAACATCCATACTGAGGGATAAATTTGTTCGGATAAATTTCAAACTTTAGCCTTTTTAAGTTCGTTCATCCTAAGTATGGGAACAACATCCATACTAAGGGTTATATGAGTTCGGATAAATTTTGTGCTTTAGCCTTTTTAGGCTCATTCATTCTAAGTATGGGATCAACATCCATAGTAAGGGCTATACGAGTTCGGATAAACTCCAAACTTTAGCCTTTTAGGCTCATTCATCATAAGTACGGGATCAACATCCATACTAAGCGCTATATTAGTTGGGATAAATTTTGAACTTAGCCATTTTAGGCTCATTCATCCTAAGTATGAGCCATTTTAGGCTCATTCAGCCTAAAATGAACGAGCCATTTTAGGCTCATTCATCCTAAGGGCTATATGAGTTCGGATAAACTCCGAACTTTAGCCTTTTTAGGCTCATTCATCCTAAGTATGGGATCAGCATCCATACTGAGGGATAAATTAGTTCGGATAAATTTTGAACTTAGTCTTTTTATGCTGCTAATGACATTTACTATGCTTAGGGTGTGCCCCCCAAGTTTTTGTCATGAAGTTTATGTGATAAAAACTTTGAAGACGCTTTGAAAGGAAAAACTTGAGCTGAACAATGGCTTTTTATTGAAAATGAAAAAATTATATTGAACTTTTAGAATCAAAAGTAAAAGTTTCGAAGATTGTTTACATTCCATGGCTTAGGGACTGCTTTTCCGTTCATGTCTTCTAGGTGATACGCTCCATTGCCACCCTTAGAAGTAACTTTGTACGGGACATCCCAGTTCGGGCCTAATTTTCCCTGAACAGGATCCTTCATATGACCGAGCACCTTCCTTAGGACCAAATCTCCTTCGCCGAACTCATGGTGTTTTACTCTCTTGTTGTATCCTTTAGCCACAGTTTGCTGGTAGGCTACTAATTTAATAGTGGCCATAGCTCTCCATTCCTCAGCTAAGTCTAGGTCCAAAGCCAGTGCTCTCGTATTAGCTTCAGGAGTACTGACATCTGTTCAGATTGTAGGTAATTCGACTTCTAGCAGTATGACTGCCTCCACCTCATATGCCAGGGAAAATGGAGTTTCATCCGTAGATCTCCTTGGAGTAGTTCGATAAGTCCATGGAACTGAGGGGAGTTCTTCGATTCATCTCCCTTTAGCAGCATCCAACCTCTTCTTCAGTCCGTCGATGATGGTCTTATTGGTGGCCTCAGCCTATCCATTACTCTGTGGGTATGCTGGGGTAGAGAAGTAATTCTTGATCCCTAGTCCTAAACAAAAATTCTTAAATAGTGAGCTATTGAACTGGGTACCGTTGTTGGAGATGATTGCCCAAGGGATGCCGAACCGAGTAATGATGCTCTTCCACGTGAACTTTCTTACATCAACGTTCCTGATATTGGCCAAGAGCTCAGTCTCCACCCACTTGGTAAAGTAGTCCGTGGCTACGAGGAGATATTTCTTATTACTGATGGCCCTTGGGAAGGGGCCCACAATGTCGTAACCCCATTGAGCAAAAGGCCATGGGCTGGTGAAATAAAAAAGATCTTTGGCTGGGACGTGTATGTTGGGGCTGAACCTTTGGCACTTTTCACACTTCAAGACATACTACTCTGCGTCCCTTTGCATGTAGGGCCACTAGTAGCCCTGAGAAATTATTCGGTGAGCTAATGACCTCCCTCCAGTATGGCTTCCACAAATCCCTTCATGTATTTCAAACTAAAGATCTTGGACTTTGTTCGGGTGCACACAGAAGAGGTAGGGCCCGATGAAGGATTTCTTATACAGATCTCCCGCACTGGATACCTAGAACCTGACTGCCTTTCTTCTTATAATCCAAGCTTCGTTTTAATCGGCAGGTAGTTCATTCTTCACTAAGTAGTTATTTAGGGGATCCATCCAGCTGGGGCCTAATTCCGAGCAATGAACGTGCTTCTCTGTGATAGTTATGCTCGATTGTCGGAGGACTTCCATAGAAATTACCCTATTTTCCTCATAGCCTACGGCTGACGCTAGGCACGCTAGTGAGTCAGTATGGCTATTTTCCTATGACGGGAGCTGGGTGATCTCACAGCAAGGAATGTCTCTAGTTAACTGTTGTGCCAGTCGAATATAGGACTGCATTCTATCATCTCTGGCTGTGTATTCTCCCTTGAACTGATTCACCACCAGTTGTGAGTCACAAAATATCTGGACTCTCTGGGCCTTTAGCTCTTTGACATCTCGGTGTCCGGCTAAAAGTGCTTTGTATTCAGCTCCATTGTTGGTGGCTTGGAAGTCCAGCCGAAAAGCCCTCTCCAAGAGATTCCATCAGGCTTTACAGTACTATCCTTGCTCCAGCGCCTTTGTTACATGAAGAGCCGTCTACGTAAAGCCTCCACGTGTCCTTTGAGTCTGCATTCTCTTGAGTTGTTAGCCTGGTGGCGTGGCCCCCAGTGTCCACCAAAGACTCCTCTTGGCTGAATTCGACGATAAAGTCAGCCAAGACTTGGCATTTTATAGCCGTCCTTGGGCAAAAGATGATGTCATGCTCCCCAAGTTCCACAGCCCATTTTGCAACTCTCCCTGAAAAGTCAGCCTTTTGAAGTAATGATTGAAGGGGGTATTCGATTATTACCTTGATCGGGTGAGTTCTGAAGTATTGGATTAGCTTACGGGATGCAACGATGAGTGCCAAGGCAAGCTTATCTAAGGGTAGATACCTTGTTTCTGGATCGAGAAGCACCTTGCTCACGTAGTAAATTGGCTTTTGGGTCTTATCTTCCACCTACAAAAGCATGGCGCTTACTGCACGACTTGAAACTGCAGGATACATGAATAGTGTCTCACCACTATTCGGCACCGTGAGTAACGGTGGGGAAGAGAGATACTGCTTTAGCTCGGTAAGAGCCTTCTCACTTTCTTCGTCCCACCCGAACTGGTTAGCCCTCTTCATTGCTTTAAAGAACAGATAGCTCCGATCAAATGCTCGGCTGATGAACCGATTAAGTGCTACAACCATTCCTGTGAGCTTCTGGACTTCTTTCAAGTTTCGTGAACTTCTCAAATTTTGAATGGCCGAAATCTGTTCGGGGTTTACTTCTATTCCCCTGTGAGTTACTAGGAAGCTTAGAAATTTTTCCGAACTGACCCCAAAGGCACACTTGGAGGCATTAAGTCTTAACTTGTAGGCCTTGAGGATTTTAAACGTCCTTCTCAGGTTATCCAGGTGACTTCCTGAATACTTTATTTTTACCACCATATCGTTGATGTAGACTTCCATGGCCTTGCCGATTAAATCTCCGAATATTTTTGTGGCCAGTCTTTGATAGGTGGCTCCTGCGTTCTTTAGTCCGAATGGCATCACCCTATAGCAGTAGATTTCTTAAGGTGTGATGAATGCTGTCTTTTTCATGTCCGGGGGATACATGGCTATCTGGTGGTACCCTCTGTATGCATCCAGGAAACTCATTCTTTCATGTTCTGCTGTTGAGTCGACGAGCTAATTTATTCGGGGAAGAGAGAAACAATCTTTGGGGTAGGTTTTGTTCAGATCAGTGAAATCAATGCATACTCACCACTTCCCATCCTTCTTCTTGACCATGATGGTGTTTTCCAACCAGGTTGGGTAGTGGATTTCCTTGATGACCCCTGCCTCTGCATGGTGTGGTGCCGATTTTTTGGGTGATTTCTGTACTACTGCTTCCTTTCTGGGTCCACATTTAACTGGTGGCAGACTACTTCGGGGTCTATCCCTGGCATCTCGTATGGTGTCCACGCAAAGATCTCCATGTTCTTCTTCAAAAATTCAACTAGTTCGGTCTCCTCCTATTCGACCATGCTTGTTCCGAGCAAGAAGAACCGATCTGGGTCCTCCGGGTTGATGATGACTCTCTTCAGGTCTTCTACCACTTTCTCCTCGACTGTTCGGCTATAGTCATGGATTGTTTGGCCCTCCTCCATCTCAATAGTCTTTACTTCTGGATATTGTTCTAAGCCCTTCATCATTGCTAGGAAACACTGCCTCGCTGTGTGTTGGTCTTCCTTAATTTCAATTACCTCTTTACCCGTTTGAAACTTCAGGGATTGGTGGTAAGTTGAGGGTACTGCACCCAGACTATGAATCCAGGTTCTACCTACCATTGCATTATAAGTAGAACATTGGTTAACAACCAACAATTCAGTGTTTACCATTACAGGTCCTGCTTTCACCGGTACAATGATTCTTCCAACCGGCCATACTGGGTCTGTGCCATTGCCGATCAGGGGTGTCATGCATCTTTTGAGTGCAGAGTCCTTAAATCCCAGCTTCTAGAACAGACTGTAGTACATAATATCCACCGAACTGCCCTAGTTTACTAATACTCGCATTACATCGTAACTAGCGATGCGCAGTGTTAGTACCAAGGCATCATTATGGGGTCGGTGGACTCCTTCTAGGTCTTCCTCTGAGAAGCTTATCCCCTTGGTCTGGCCTTGGCTGGGGTCTTCTTCTGTTCTTCATCGCTTGCCCTCATCTACCTTCATGGCATGTGCAATGGTTCTGGCTTATTGCCAAACAACTAATCGGGTGATCAGCTCAACTGTGCCACAGATCATATTTACGACCCCAAGTGGAGCATCACCTTGTTGGGGCTTCTGGTTCTCCACACGGTTTCTCCCTTCCCGAGTAGTTTTTTCGGCGTCAATGAATTCAAGCAGGTGCCCTACTTGCACTAAGTCTTCCAGGTTCCTTTTGAAGGTTCTGCATTCTCCAGTCAGATGAACACGATCTCGATGATAGTGACACTTTTGCTTCTGATCACGTCTGTTCAGATCTCCCATCAACTTCGGAGGCCACTGGAAACAAGGCTTGTCCTTGATCTGGTCTAAGAGCTTAGGCATGGGCTCCTTGAATATCGTTTGCAAGGCTAGGTAAGCCACTGACTCCTTTTTTTGGGATTGCTTTTTGGACTTCTAGTCTTTTCGACCTTTGTCCCTTTTCTCAGGCTGCTTGACTGAGGCCACACTTTGTTCGGCATGTCTTATATCTTCCTCCACTTTTGCATGCTGCTCTATTTTGACCATCAGTTCGGACATTGTGGTGATAGCTTTTTTGGTGAGGGGCTATCTCAAACGACCCTGGGGAGGCAGCTCGATCTTGAAGGATGCCACATCGAGTTACTCGGTGCAGTCCTCAATCTCGTTGTAAGTCTCCTAGTATTGCTGAGCATACTCTTGAAATGTCTCACCATCAGTCTTCCTTAAGGCCAGCAGGGTGTCAAAACTCTTTCGCTGTTTGCTGTTGGTTATGAATCGAGTAGTAAAGGACTCAGCCAATTGCTGCCAACTGACTATGGAACGGGGCGACAACTTATGGAACCAACTGAGAACTATTTCCCCCAAACTTGATGGGAACATCCGGCAAAGGAGTGCATCATTGCCACTCCAGAGCGCCATCGCCTGTCGGTATTTGTCGAATGTGGCTCACTGGATCCGTCTTCTCATTGTACATCTCAAATTTCGATGGAGCGAACTTGCGAGGTGGATTAGCGTTTTCAATGACTTTGGCTAGTGGTGATACCGAGATCTATTCAAGGGCTCTCCTTGCCACATCTTGGGCTGTTCGGCCACCACCATGCTACATCCTGGAATCCATCCTTCTCTCCAACCACAGCCGTAGGTCTTGGTTGGGGTCCAATTCGGCCCGAGCCATTCTTTCATAGCTTGGCCGAACTGATTCCGTTTTAATAGTGTCAGTTCGCCTGGAGCTTCTCAGGATTACCTCAGGCTCTTTACGCGTCCTTATCTGGGGGTGACTCAAACTGTAGGACTCTAGGCTTTGTTCGGTCTCTTCTTGCTCTGGACTTTCTCTCTGCCTTACACGCGGTTCTCTTCGAGCATCCTACCCCTGGATCAGTCGTCTGAGTTCATCAATCTCCATGTCACGTTGCTCTATTCTTTCTTTCAGATTGTTGATGATCCTATCTCGTCTGGCCAATCTTTCTTCCAATCTTTCTCTGTCTCTTGAAGATGGGGGAGAAGGTCTTTCTCCTCTGGAACTTATGGTGGAATAGTGCAGTTGCCTCCCATTGTGTGAGGCGTCATCCATTTGCCTTCGAACTTCTGGAGGGATCCTGGGGCCCTTGGTCTTTCTGGAATAACTGGTATGGATCTTTGGGGGATATCTCCTTGCCCTTGGTACGGCTTTCAGTAAATCCAGTCAGAGTTTAGCTCATGATTCCGTCGATTCGAGATCGTCATTCCCACAGACAGCGCCAAATTGTGCGCGTTACAAAGTGGATGCTTGATCGGCACAATTAGGACCAAGTAAATTGACCTAATAGTGATGACCCTGAACAGAATATGGGCCAAACTCATCGCCGCCGAACTAACTGAATGCTCCTTACTCCGCCGCCAAACTCCTGTAAGGCTGAGAACACCGTTAGCACCTTCTGGCCAGGTGTGACCGGAAGGCACTCCGATGCTCATATTAGATATCTCTCAGGGAGATTTTTGGTCAAGAGCTTGGGGTAAGAGTTGTGTACCAGTAGTTGTGATAGTGCCTTCCTTTATATAGGGATCAAAACCTCATGAGGCTGGATCATTTTAGGATTCTGCCTCTTGATTCTTTAAAGATTATTTTCTATCTTGTAGATCTGGTTTTGATTTGTTTTCATTCTACATATCCGATCAAATCGTATCAAGGATGAAAGTTTATCTTCCCATTAAGGGGCCGACATGGGCTTCACTTGGACCAGGTTTTTTCTTTCTGGGGTGGGCCGAACTCGTATGGCCCGAACAACTAGTGATCCGGGTTTTTTTGGGTACTAAAACAGTCTATTTTGGGCTGGCCTCCTTTTTGGGGCTTTGGTCCCATTTAATTAGGCTGGGCCTTTAGGCCCATAGCTTTTATCCCCTCTCACTATATTATAACTCTTTCTCTAATATTCTCTAAATCGTTAATCGATTCATACAAAGGATTCTACAGCGATTGTATTCCTCGGGCGATAAGAACTTTCTTGGTTTGATATCGAAATATATACCTATGGTGATGTTTGTCAATATTTTTGCCAAATAAACTTTTATACATTTTAAACTCTTCTCATTACAAATAACTATAAAAATAAATAATTTTTAATCAAAAAACTAAATATAAAAAATAGAAATAGTTATTTCTAGCTAAAAATAACTTTTTCGTTTTTAGCAAATATTTTTCAACTTTGATTTTAAAAAAATTAGTTGTTTAGATTGCTTATGACCAGGAGAATTGAAAAGATAACAAACATGGACGAACGCAAGATTTTAAATTAGGAAGGACGAATTATTCTTAAATTTTTTTAACATAGTATATATTAAATTTTTAAAAAAATCTTAAAGGAGCAAACCTATATAATTATAAAATATTTTGAATTAATACTATTATAATAATGAGTTTTTTCAAAATCTTGGGGAGACGCCGGTCCCCATTTGCCCCTCCTTCGGTCCATCTTTGTGTGGGTCTGATACAAAATTGATGTAGTTTTAATTCGCGTGAGATCCATTCATTACCGATTGGAGTAATTTTACATAGGAAAATTATATAGTGTGCTTTTTTGGTTATTTTTATTTTAATTCTGAGACTAATAATTTTAATTTTTAGTTATGATAATTTTAAACTTAGTTATTGTGATATTCTATCTGATATCGGTGAGAGATATAAATTAAATTTGTTTAAGTTTTTAAAGCGCATTGTTAGACTCTTTATTCAAGTTATTAAGTCAGTAGTTCACTTAGATCATTACAAATAGAATCAGAGCTAATCTTACTTCCCATATAAGGCTCCATGACAGTATAGATAGAGGAATAAAGGCTTCGAAGAGGGATAGATAGCCCCGAGATTATATACATTGTACGTGCTAATGGGCTGCTATGTGTCCCCTATTGTGCTGCTATCAATATACGAACCAAGAGAATAATTTGGGCCATGTGACGAGTGTATCGTGTATTTAAGTGGTAGATATTGTGATACTCCATCCTACATCGATGGAAGATATAAATTAAATCTAATACATGAATAAACTTGTAAACTACTATTAATAAATTAAGTGAAAGTTTTTAAACTGTGTTGTTAAATTATTTATTCAAATTATTAAGTTAATAATTCACTGAAATCATTCCAGATATACTATTTTATATTTTTCAATATGCATCAAAAGTGACTCTAGCTAGAGTGCACTCCTTTAGGGCTGGAACTACACAGGGGTCGACAGCACCCCTGGATTAATTTTTTCAATAGTTGTGCAACTTTTTTTTATATTTAATAACTCAAGTTCAGTTTATGCGTATACCGATTAATTATTAGAGAACTAATTTCATCGTCTACTTACGAGAATCTCAATTAAAGTCGAGACAAAGTGTCATATGAATTGATTCTAAAAAATTAATAATTCCTAAAAAATATTTAACTTGAAACATAAAAATAAAACAAATACTTAAATCTCAAATTTTAACCACTAGGCGTTGCCTTTATGGTTTATGTAACTTGCTTTTTCTAACAAAATAAGAGTTATTGAAGTGGATTTTTGTTGTTTTTTATTTACAAAGTACTGTAATGAGTAAATTGAGTACAATTTTATGTCACACTTGGTGTATGTATGAACCGCGGAATATGCGAAACCCATTAAATATTGCAACTAATATTTTGTACCTGAAAAGAGTCACATTAAGTAGTATTTATACTTAGTTACTAATAGTTTGTTGGGATAATTTTTAAGTTTGATTTTTAAGAAATTTAATTTTTTTTAAAAAAAAAATAAATAAATAAAATAGTATTTAAAATAATTTTTAAAAAGTAGATACTAGAATTAAAAAAAGTAGAAGAAAAATGTTTTAACTTGTTCTGAGTTGTCTTAAAATTCGTACATAAATATTAACATAAACAAACTAACTTAAAAGCTGAATTTTTTTACAAAAATGATACCAAATAGAGCCTAAGTCATACCAAATTCAATCAACAGGCCGAAGATGCCAAAGCCTAAAAAATAAAATAAAATTCTAAAATTTAAAATTACAATTAACCAATTATATGGTGCCATCTCGTCAAAAGTACCCAATTCATCCATGGAAGTTGCTACCATTGATTCGCTTAGGCTCCATTCCGTTTGGGTTATTTACTTTCTTATTTATGTATTTTGTTAGTATATTTTGTTTTAGTAAATTTTTATTATTATTTGATTAAATTATTATATTTTTTCTATGTATCATAGAAACGAAATGCAAAATTAAAATTTTTGGACTAAAATATTATTAAATAACTAAAATAAGACAATAAACTTAATTTCAAGTTTTTTTTTTATCTTTAATAATTTTTTTTAATCTTTTACTCAAAAAAATTGATTCTCTTATTAGGACTATACGAACATATAGGATCAAGTATAAATTTATAGCAAAAAAATAAAAAACTTAGACCAAACGGGATATGTAGAGACATAATCAAATGAAATTGTGGGCTAATGCTTCTTTTGCTTCTATTTTGATTAGGAGTGCATAAGTTATTTGAAAAATTCAAAAATTGAATTAATTCGACTGATGTGAAATTGGTTATTTTTTATAAGTAATTTATTTGGTTTTAAGTCTCAAAAAAATAAATAAATAAATAAATATTTTCTAATTTTACAAATTACAAAAAAATATATTATATTAGATAATTACTATCAAGTGTTATTTATTTGTCATGTATCATTTATTTTGTAATTACTAAATATATTGTAATATAAAATTAAATTTATTGACTTATTTTAGTTTTTTAATAATATTTTGGTTCAAAGATTTTAATTTTACTTCATGTCCATGATAAATAAAATATATAATAATTTAATCAGATAAAAATAAAAATTTATTAAAATAAAATATACTAAAACAAATAAATAAATAAATAAATAACCCAAACAAAAATGTATCAACAGAGCCAAAGCGAACCAATGGCAGCAACTTCTCAGTCTGTGCGAGCCATAAATAAATTTAGGTGGCATGATATAATTGGTTAACCGTAATTTTGGATTTTACAGATAGTTCGTTCAGAATTTAATCTTAGGTTGTGTTTGGTCTAATTTTTTTATAAGCTTTTAAATTTTTTAATTTAAAAATAAAATAAAATTAGATGTAAAAAGATATTAAAAAACCAATTAATTATAACAGAAGACAAAACAAATAAAATTTTTCAAAAATTTTTAAGTCAAAAATCTTTAAAAAAAGCTTAACCAAAACTTTATTATATGGCCTTTGATACTATCATGGCTTTTACTTAAACTAATATTTTAATTCCATCATATTTGAGATTTTTGACATCTTCTTCACCACTCTCCAATTTTAGTAATTTTTAAAAATTATTCTAAAAGAATTAAAAAAAAATGTAAAACAATTTCTAAAAATTAATATAATTTGTTTCCTCCTAGTTTGGTCGCCTAAGTACAAATCCTGACTCCACCCCTACGCCCAGTGGTTATTTCTACTTTAGCTTTTGATTTTATTTTAACTTTAACTATGGGTATGATAATTAGGGTCCTATATGGTCATTTCAATATCAGTTTTTGATTGTTTTAACTTTAATTTTTAATTATTTTATTTACCTTTTTGTTATATAAATTTAAAATTAATTAATGGTACATATAGTTGTTTCGTGTCGTACCGTAATAAAAATAATTATTTAAAAACTTTATTTTAAAAACTAATTCGTAAAATAATAGCTAAAGTCTATATATCATTCACAGTGATTTAATGCGATTTAAATATTTTATTAATGATTTTTGTTAGCCCAAGTGCTTCATTAATTAATTTTGGTGATTTTAATAATTTATTTCCTATAAATAAATATCTTTAATTTGAATAATATTTATGAAAGTGTTAACCCATTTTGAACACTCAAGGTTGACACCATGAATTGATCAAATGATTTAACACCC